>JAKUCV010006932.1:74186-102894 GCA_028386065.3 Turnera subulata | reverse complement strand
AACTCATCCTACGGGATGAAAGCCCGCAGGTGAGGGGTGAGTCCGAAGTGCTCACGACAATGGAAAGACGATCAATATGGACACTAAAGTTACTCAAGGCCAAAAACAATCAAAAACCGACCAAAAGACTCAACAAAATCCAATTATCCAATTTTATCTTTCCGGGCCCTGTCACGGATAAGCTAGGGTCGTACCAGGTTATCAACCTGTTCTTGGTGCCAGATCAAAAAGAACACAGGGATAGACATCCCAAAAATATATCACGGGATAGACACCCAAGCATAGACATGCTTATCAAGTAACCCAGATCATGGTCACCACAAAACAGTCTCTAACCATCCGGTCGTACCTCTACTTACCACGTGACAATTATATCATCATTAAAAACCAAACTCAGGGATCGACATCCCTAACCAAAATACCGAGGATCGACATCCTCATCACAATTCATTAATTATCCATTATTACTTAATCCAAAAGACACAAAAATTCGATACGGGGATAAACATCCCAAATATAACAAACAAGCACCGGGATAGACATCCCGAACCAAAACACAACAAAAGCACAACATCCAACAATGCAACAACACCAAACACAATAACCGAGTAATAAGGCACATATTGAAGGAAATCCATCCTCACCTTGGCCGATTACTCAACTCCGGAAACTATGACCGGACACTGAGGAAGCAATCCGTGGTCGTTATGCCCGGGTGGCCATGGAATTGGACTTGGAAAAACCATTGCAATCACAAGTCTTTGTTGATAGTAAGTGGTTTCATATTTCTTATGAGAATATCCCTCAGATATGCTTTTCTTGTGGTCATGCAGGACACCTTATGGCGAATTGCCCAGTTGAAGGCTCTATCCCTGTGGTGGATGTGGGGGTCGATGAAGCCCTGAATCTGGCCCCGGCAGTAGCTCCGACAACGGCTAGTACCTCCATGGCTCAGCAACCCCGTGGGGAGTGGATGGTGGCGGCCCCTCGCCAACGCCGGCCACCACGTAACGGTATAATGCAGCAAAGGAAAGAGGGTGCTCCTGGAAAGGAAAGTGCACCACCCAAGGGATTTAATGAAGGCTCAAGATCTGGGTCATGATTTGATATACTCACAGATTATATGCCTGTTGATAGACCTCTTCCACTAATCAAGGAGCCGTTACAGCCTCCGAGTTTGGTAACTTCGAAAGAGAAGATTGTTAATGGAGTTCTTAGTGGGATCGCGTCATCATTGGGCGATCAGGGTATTACTGCACCATTAATTCCTAAAATTTCTCCTCTTTCTTTTCCTTCTAACTCTAAGTCAACCTCTGATCAGGCTATTAATGCACCATTAATTCCTAATATTTCTCCGCTTTCTTTGCCTAAGTCATCCTCTGATCAGGGTATTAATGCACCATTAATTCCTAAAATTTCTCCTCTTTCTTTGCCTTCTAATTCTAAGTCTAAGTCAACCTCTGCTCCTATCACGACATCAACTCCAAATCCCCACCTGCAATCATTGCCTTTATCCTCTCAGTTAATCTCGGCCACAAACCTTGCTTCTCACCAAGTCACTACCTCCAAATCTGTCACGGTACCAATGGATTTAGAAAATGCAAAACTCTCAACCATACCCGAAAATACACAGCCCAAGACATTACCCGTTTCTACACAAAATAAAAACAACCTTTTAAACATTGTTATTACACCATTGTCCAACCCTGTCCCAAACCCAAAGCCCATGCATGACCCTAACACGTCATTAAAAGCCAAATCTACCAAAGTTCAAAGAAAGCTAAAATCCATGCCTTATAACCGTGATCATACCCAAACTGGGGTCATGTCTCCTCACACAACACCTAGTACTCTTGAGCAGTCCTTCACCCATTTACTTGAAAAAGTTTCCCTTAATCCCCCTATGTCCAACAGTATGACCACTGCCTTCGATGCTCAAGGTTGGGGTCATAATGTGCTAATGGACAAGGTGCAGACTCTTCCTCCTTTTAAGTCCAGTGCTAGTGATATTCATGCACGACTAGATGCATCATCTACGCTCTCAAAGCAAGACAAGGATAAGATGGATATTGGTGATGACCAAAGCACGGCAAGCCGGGCACCCTCGACTTGTCTTACTGCTCTGACAATTGACGCTAATGACACTTTGGTGTCAAGTCCATGATTATTCGAAGTGCCAGTATCCTTTTCCCCTCTAGTATTTATTTATGGATTTAAATAATATTATTATTTGGAATTGCCAAAGTGCAGGTAGTGCCAAGTTTTGTAGGGCAATGAAGGAGATTGCCAATTCTCAGAATCCCCAAGTCCTTGTGCTCTTGGAAACGTGGGTTGTCTTTGCAAGGGTGGCCCCTTTTTTACAGTCTCTTCACTTTGATGGTTGTGCCTTTGTTGATCCCATTGGTTTCTCCGGGGGTATTTGGGTTATGTGGAAGCAGAATTCTGTCCAAGTTGACGTTATTGAAAGTGACAGGCAGTTTATACATATGTCCATCCAAACACCATCATCTCCAGCATGGCTCTTCACGGCAGTCTATGCCAGCCCAAGAGCAGCACCAAGGGATTCTTTATGGCGTGACTTGAGGCGCATTGCAGCCACTATAACCCGTCCCTGGTTACTAGCGGGCGACTTTAATGTTATTACAGATCCCTCGGAGTGTCAGGGAGTCCCTTTATCACGCTCTCCCGTTAGTACAAAGTTTGTGAAATTTATTGATTATTGTAACCTTATAGATCTTGGTTTTTCAGGTTCCATTTTTACATGGGAACGAGGGGATGCGCGTAAACGTTTGGACCGGGCTTTATCTAATGCAGCATGGCGTACCACATTTCCGGAGGCCTCGATCACTCACTTACCCCGGACCAAATCGGACCACTCCCCCCTAGTCCTCAGACTCGATAATGCTCCCCTACAAGGTCGACCAAGACCGTTTCGCTACCAGGTTGCTTGGACCACGCATAAAGATTTTCGGGAGCTTGTTGCCAGTAATTGGCAACCTGACAGACCTCTCACTACTGCCACAACACACCTTGCCACTATTCTTTCCAAGTGGAATCGTACTTCCTTTGGCAACATCTTCCGCAAGAAGGCCAAACTTCTTAGGCGTATTGCGGGTATCCAGCGAGCTAGGGATCAAGGTTGGTGTAACCCTTCCCTTACAAAATTAGAAGCAAGCCTTAAGGAGGAATATGATACTGTCTTACTACAGGAGGAATTGCTCTGGTTTCAGAAATCCAGGAGTAGATGGATCCAGTGTGGAGACCGAAACACTTCTTACTTTCATACATCTACCATTATCCGGCGCCAGAGGAACCGTATCCGTGGCTTGAAAATTGGGAATGACTGGTGCTTTGATCCCCCTATACTCTGTGAAGCTTCTGTCTCCTATTTCAGTGACCTGTTTGCTTTGGAGATGCCATCGGTACCAGTGTATGGCGGGCGGGGTAGATTCCCGATCATACCCCAAACTGCACTGGATTCTCTTGCCACCCCTGCTCTGGAGAAAGAAGTCCTCCGGGCACTGCGGGATATGAGGCCTTACAAAGCTCCTGGAGTTGATGGTTTCCCAGCTGGTTTCTTCCAACAGCACTGGCCAATTGTGAAAGATAGTTTATGTGGCTTCGTCAATAACGCCCTCACCAATGGCTACTTTGACCCGACCATCAATAGAATGTTGTTGGTGCTCATTCCTAAGATATCGTCCCCTGAACTTTTTTCTCAATTCCGTCCTATTAGTTTATGCAATGTTACTTATAAGCTTTTGTCGAAAGTCTTAGTCAATCGCCTTAAACCTTTGATGAACTCACTTGTGCTTCCCTTTCAGTCTTCTTTTGTTCCAGGTAGACAGATTATGGACAATGTCATTGTTGTCCAGGAGATCATCCATTCCATGCACATCAAGAAAAGCGGACGGAAATACATGGCTTTTAAGATCGATCTTGAGAAAGCATATGATCGGATTCGTTGGGATTTCGTCCAAGATACTTTACAAGACCTTGGTCTTCCATCCAGCCTTATTAATCTTATTCTTTTTTGTATCTCATCTAGCTCTATGCAGGTTCTCTGGAACGGGGAAATGACACGAGTTTTCGAGCCTTATCGAGGCCTACGACAAGGGGACCCTCTCTCCCCTTACATTTTTGTTCTCTGTTTAGAGAGACTATCACAATCTATCAATGCTAGTGTTTGCATGAATGTTTGGAAACCCTTCCAGCCTAAGAGGAGTAGCCCGCCCATCTCTCATATGTTCTTTGCTGATGACCTGGTTCTTTTTGCAGAAGCTTCAGTGGAGCAAGCACGAGTAGTTACACAATGTTTGGAGGATTTCTGTCTGAGCTCGGGGCAACGAATCAGTCGACCCAAATCCCACATCTACTGCTCCAAGAATGTGTCTACAAGTCTAGCTCAGGCTATCAACAACACTTGTGGCATCCCTTTGACAACAAACCTTGGGAAATATTTGGGCATCCCACTTATCCATGGCAGAACAAGCACTGCTCTTTTTAGTGATATTACTAATAAACTTGAGGAGAAACTTCAAAGTTGGCAGATTAATTCTCTTTCTTTTGCTGGCCGTCTGACTTTAACTCAATCTGTTTTGCAGGCTATTCCAACTTATTCCATGCAGATGCTTGCTCTCCCAGCTTCCATCTGTGATGAGGCGGACAAGAAATCCCGCCAGTTCTTATGGGGTTCCACAAAGGATAATAGAAAGCCATCGCTAGTTAGCTGGCAGCTAGTCTGTGAACCCAAAGACAAGGGTGGCTTAGGCCTCCGTAACATGCGGCAAGCGAATGAAGCCTATTTGATCAAGCTGGCCTGGAAATTTCTTACCTGTCCAGATCTTCTCTGGGTGAAGCTGCTGAAATCCAAGTATGGTGCTGGCAATGACTTCCTCCCCAAGATGGTCTCTAGGCAACGAGGCTCCCATGTTTGGAGGGGTATATGCAAAGCCTGGCCCACTCTCCAGAAGGGCACCTCTTGGCTTGTGGGAAATGGAACCAACGCTAGGTTCTGGACTGATAACTGGCTGGGGGGAGGGGGTGATCTCAAATCCCAAGCTATCATTCATGTTCCTGATGATCACTTGCACCGCTCAGTGGCTTCCTATGTCACCCCTGAAGGAGGCTGGGATATTTCTAGTCTGCAGGAATACCTCCCCCCGATAGTCTTGGGTGTTCTAGCTCTATCTCCGATCCCGGCTCATGATGGGGAGGAGGATGTTGCGATCTGGGACCATACTAGTTCAGGGGAGTGCACTGTTCGGACGGCCTATCAGCTCATTCGAGGATCCCTGGAACCTTCCCACTCAGAACCTTGGAGATCATTATGGCGGTGGAAGGGCTTGCCGCGCATTAGGACCTTCTTATGGCAGCTTGCACATGATGCCCTTTTGACCAATGCTACTAGAGTCTACCGACATATGTCTACGGATGCCACTTGCCCGCAATGCCTCCATGGCCCGGAGACAGGATTACATGCCATTCGGGACTGTGAGTTTGCCCGGTCCATTTGGAAATATCTTTTGAGATCTAATGCTTGGCAATCCTTTTTTGCAGATGGGACGACAGAGTCTTGGATTGCTTCGGCACTCAAGCAACCTATGGAGTGCATTTCACGGTGCCCATGGCCGCTCTTGTTTGGTGTGGGTGCATGGATGATATGGAAGGCACGCAATGAGCTCATTTTCCAACATCAAGGACAGCAGGAGGATCCCAGGAGTGTAGCAGAGAGAATACTTGCCTATGCTTTCCAAGTGTGGCGTGAGCAGTCCCAGTCGGAGCAGGCTAGTCTACAGCCAACCTCCCGGGAGATCTTTGTTGGCTGGGAACCCCCGACACCGGATTGGATAAAAATTAACACGGATGGTGCGGTCTGTCATAGCTCCAGACGTACAGGAGCTGGGGGAGTATTCAGGGACTCGGCTGGGAAGTGGGTATTGGGGTTTACACATCGTCTACCACCATGTACCCCCTTCCTTGCCGAGATATGGGCAGTCTACGATGCTTTATGCCTCGCATGGAGTTCTAGTTTTCCCCGGGTGGTGGTTGAGGTGGATAATTTGGATGTTGTTTCCCTCCTTAACTCCAGTACCCCCTCCCGGATTGATCATCTTCCGCTGATGGAGTGCGTGCGTGAGATGCTTCGGCGGCCATGGTCCGTCATTATCCAGCATGTCTTTCGCGAGGCGAATATGGTGGCAGACTTGCTAGCCAAGACGAGCCTCTCCCTTGATTTTGCTTTAGTCTCGTCGGAAACACCTCCACAGTATTGTATGAATCAGCTCTTGCTTGATGCCTCGGGGGCACAGATCCTCCGGGAATTTTTGATTTAACTTGTCTTTAGCATCCCTTTTATACCAAAAAAAAAAAAGCTTATAAAATAAAAACTTCTAAACTAAGGGATGAGATCTTGCAGATGGAGAAACCTTGCCACATCCCCGCGGCTTCCCTTACTTAAATTGTTTATTTTGGATATTTCTATTTTTTCCTTAAACTTTTAGTTTAAAGTCTAACATATGTAAATACATATTACAATTGTAACCATGTCTCAAAATAACTGGATTTCTAAAATTACCAATACATATATAGTGACACCAACAAAAGTTTCAATTCCACCGGCATGACAATTGGAATTGCAATCTTTTTCCGTTTTTTATTTTATATTTGTTCAAAATGATCCAAAGTTTAATATGTAGGTAATGCTCAAAATCATCATTCAATCTCCTTCGCTATTGTGATCCCTGTTTTCATCTCCGAATTAGTTTCGGATTTTTGTGTAAACGAGGAATCGAACTCGAGACCTTGCTTAAGCGGAACCAAGATGCTTATTTGCCACCTAAACCAACCCGACACAATATTGGTAGCCATTTTTATCTATCAACGAGTCTACTGTTCTAGCCAAATACAAATGAAAACTGAAGGAATCTAACTTTTATATTATAGCAAATCCAACAATTATCATCGGATGCCATGCAATGTGTTGGTCTAGAAATGGAAGGAAACGTTCCAAAAAGAAGAAATGGAAGCAAAGGAGGCTAATAGGGATGCTACTAGGCAAATTCATTTATCTTTTCTACGAGAAATAATGCAACTTTGACATTGCCTGGCCAAATCGCACCTACCTTAAAAGAAGGTATTCCTCCAATCTTACAGAAAGAAGGGGCCTGATGATCGGGCTCATTGTTTCCGGTAATCTCGCTTTCCCGTCTCGAATCTCTATTCACTCACAATTTCCCTAAAATTAATGAAGGCTTTTGTCTCGGCCCTCGTGATTTAGTGGCAGCGGCATTGTTCAGAGAAATGGAGGGCTTTTTAACCTGCTTACTTATAGCTTTTGCTAGCTGCTAGATACTACTACTTAGCTAGTACTACTTTGACTACAAAATTGGTCAAAGCCAAATGAGTTAGCACATCATTTGGCTCCCACTTTGTAAAGTGAATATACTTGTATGGGCTGATGCAAACAATAGATGGAAAAAGCTGCATGAAGTTGGGTTTAGTACAACTGATTTTGTCAACAATTATGTAGCGAAGGAGGAACAATTGGAAAATGTTGTTTTCATGTGGTTCTTTATGTATTTTTTGTTTGCTATAAAACATTTTCTTAATCTACTCCTCTGTTTCGTTAATTATGCTTCCCTAAACTCACACTCGTGATTATTGTTGTCATGATATGATTCTATTTTGTTTGATGTGCATAAAAATTGCGCACCGTTCATCTGTGACTTATACTAAATAAAAGAAAAAGACAATTAGTAAACATACCAATTTTTGTTTTAATCAATAGTTCAATTGCTACTATATATCCTTTTATATATATAGGCAATGTGGTTGTATAAGTTTCGAGTTCGAGTCCTAATACTAAAAAGATTAAAAAGAAATGTACCGGAAACAGAAAAGAAGGTAAAACACTTATTTTCCAATTTTATCGGATGTCCCCGAAGGGACGATTGGTGATTTATTCCGGATTGAATAGGTAGATGGGCTTTCACATATTTCAACCCAAATATGGGTCTAGTCAAAATCAAAATACGTGTCAATGATAAGTTAACATGCTGGTTCTTTTTTGATTTGTCTTACTTATACAACTTGTTCTATATGTTAAGTAAATAGATACACAACTATTTTTTCCTCATCTATAAATAATAAAAATTTAAAAATTCTAAATTAATAATCGTAATATGATAATATTTTTAAGCATTCATATAAATATCTTTGTATATATTAGTAATTCTGGCTTCAAATGTTAAACTGTGTTAAACTCGTGAATATATAATATATATATATATATTTATAATGAACAATCAATACTTTTAGTGTGTCATAGCTATTAGTGTCTACTGTCGTATCCATCCGAGGAGGCCTGTGAAAAAACAACTGGATCAATCATGAACTAACTAATCTTGAGAGAAATGCATTGGGGGAAACTGGAAATACAGCAGCAAATGCAACAAACACACGTGGAAATTGTTGTTTATCGTATGAAAATTGGTAGTAGTAGCTTTTTTTTGTCTACTGGGAATTGCTGGTACTTTGAAAACATAAGTAGCCCGTGATTCAACTAAATTTATTACATGCTAATCCTAAACAAACAAAGAAGGAAATTAATTGCAAAGGAAGAAGAAAGAAAGATGGAGGAAAGAATTAACCCTGCTGGATTTTGAATTCAAGTTGGACGGGGCAGTAGTAAGCAACACAACACAACACAACACAACACACAGGGGAGCCGCACTGATCCGACCCACTAACCATGAAAAGTGGAAACCTGCATGAGGGACAAGTGGACAAACTTTAGATAAGCAAGACAAAAACCAAGACCCTACTACCTTCTAAGTATATATAATAAATAAATTAAAAACAAAAGAAAAAAACAAAATTAATACCTAACAGAAAACAAAAGGGAAAAAAGAAACGCCACAAAACGGTAAGGCCAATCCAGTAAATTACTACCCCTGCAAGTAACAATTGAAAAAAAGCCCTAACAAATCCTCCAATTTTTTCCACCGAGTCCCGCATCTTTCGCGATGTTGTTCGTAATTCAGACAAATTTTCCTGAGCCATAATAAAAAAAAAAAGTCACTGCTACTCCTCATTTCCCTTTTAGTAGTCGTATCATTTTATTATTCTTACTACCATCACCTTTCTTTTCTTATTTTATTATTCTACTCTTCTTTTAGTTTTTTTTTTTCTTCTCTTTGCTTTTACACACACCACACCACCCCACCCCACATAAATCCAAACTCTATTGTTAATTAGTAGTTAAAGAAAACAAATAAAAAAATAGTAGCAAACCCTCACATACACACGCACACGCTCTCTCTACTAAATGAAGAAGCTCTCTGGTTTTACGCCGGTTGGCAGCTGAAACCGCTCGCCTCTCCCATTATATATCCACACATGCTCCTCCCCTCTTTTTCTCTCTCTCTTTATCCCTTATATATATAAACACACACACAAGAAGAGGAAAAAAAAAAAAACATCCAATCTCCATTTGGTAGTTTTGTAGCTCAAGTTCCAAATGAGTTTGCATGCATTGTTTTTCTGGGAAAGGAAGTAGCTAGGAACCTTACCTCCTCCCCTGTCTTTCTCTTGTCTCTCTCTTTTTAACCAAACCCATTTACCTAAACTTTCTTTCTCCTCTTGTTTGTGAACTTACCCACTTGCTTGGCTTCGTGATTATCGTTGTGGGTTTTAGGGGGATGGGGGTTTTACAGTAACGGCTTGAGGTGAAACCCTTTTTTCGGTTTTGGTTTGTTGACTTGTTTTGTTTGTTTGCTTGCCTTGTTTTGACAGCTCTGAGAAAGCGAAAATAAAAATTTTGTTTTGTTTTGTTCTTTTGACAGGGATTTTGTTTTGTTGTTCGCGTTTAGATTTTTTTCCCGGTAGAAGATAAAAGTGAAGGGGAAAATAATAATAATGGCACCAACGACGACTAACTGGCTTTCCTTTTCACTCTCTCCAATGGAAATGTTGAGGTCATCATCTGAATCTCAGTTCATGTCTTATGAGACCTCCTCCGCCCCCTCTCCTCACTACTTGATTGATAACTTCTATGCTAATGGTATACTTTTTTTCCCCTTTTTCTCTCGTTTATTGTTTGTGTTAATCAAAGCGTTCTTCAGGGAGAATTAATTGACAGCCAGTCTCGAGCTCGGAAGTTTCATCTTATGATTCTGTATTTACTCGGGAGTGTCTCTTATCTCGAGTACTTGCTTCTTATGCTTGCTTTTAGCCCCTTTTGCACCCTTCATATGCAAAAGCAACCGCCTCATTAATCTTTTCTCTACCCCCAAAAAAAAAATCCAATCTTTTTTTGTTTTTTTTGATACGAAATCTTTTTTTTGTTCTTCCTTGGTTCGCAGTAGAAGTTGAGAATAGTGGATAGGTAGGACGCCTCAAGTAAGCTCCTTTTGTAGTTGTTTTGCTTCCCGTTCACTAGAATTCGAGCTGGCCAAAACTGCACCACACCACCATATTTTTGCTGTTGCACCAAACATATTCACATAATGGTTCTGTCAATAGAGGCTATATATGGAATCGCAAATGGTTCTATCTATCAAAAAAACAAAGGCAATGAAAGCTCCCATCTCAACTTGCTTAACAAAATTTTTCCTTTTGCAGGGTGGGCGGACCAGAAAGACGCCCAAGTAATAACATCAACAACAATGGCAGAGTCCTGTATTCTTACCGGCCTTATCGACCCAGAAAGCCAACACCAACAAGCACCAAAACTTGAGGACTTTTTGGGGGATTCATCGCCAGTGGTTCGGTACTCGGATAATAGCCAAACAGAGACCCAGGACTCATCACTAACTCACATCTACGACCAGGGCTCCGCTACTGCTTACTTCAGCGAGCAGCAGGATCTCAAGGCTATTGCTGGGTTCCAGGCCTTTTCCAACAACTCGGGTTCCGAGGTTGACGACTCGCCCTCCATCGCCCGGACGCAGCTCCAGGGAACCGAGTTTGTGGGTCACTCGGTTGAGTCGGCAGTTAACGAGTTGGGCTTCTCTAGTAATGCAAATAATGCTTTGTCACTTGGGGTCAATAATGATAATAATATCAGGAACAATCAGGGTGGTTCTGCTGCGAAGGCTGTTGTTTCTGTCGAGTCGTCTGGTTGCAATAAAAAGATTACTGAGACATTTGGCCAGCGAACTTCAATTTACAGAGGCGTTACAAGGTACTTACTAATCTTTTGTCTTCAAGTGCCTTCCCTCAACTTCTTTTTAGTGAAAAGTGCAGATTTCTTAATTGATGGGATTATTGTTGCCCTGCATCAATAAGGGTCCTCCTTTTGGTTGACCCAGAATCTGGGCCTTTGTTGCGGTAGTATTTGTTATTGGGACAATTTACACATTTTCATTTTGGTATGGGATAATGCATAAATATGTACATCCATGTGTTAAATCCTTCACAATCTAGTCTCTGACTTTTTTCTTTAACCCTTGCAATGTTTGATGCAGACACAGATGGACAGGTAGATACGAAGCGCATCTATGGGACAACAGCTGTAGGAGAGAGGGTCAGGCCAGGAAAGGGCGTCAAGGTCCTCTCTCTTTCTCTCTCTCTCTTTCACTCACACACACACACACACACACACACACCATATAATCCTTTTTCGTATCATGTCTTTCGAGTAATAGATGTGCAAAATGTGTATTTTTGTGATAGTATGTTGGCGGTGGGTGCAGTACTGAAAAGAAACTTGCATAAAAGAAAAGACACTTGCAAAATAGTTGCATGCATTCAAACTTCAAAGCGCATTTAATTTGTAATAGAGAAGGCTCCTCTGATCTGATAGTGGTGGAATGGAAGGGCACCTTTCACTTGTTTTGTTACAGATACCATCAGCCTTTTTCTGATGATTGATGGACTGATAGAATAGTTTCTCTCTCTCTTTCTGTATATTATCTGTTTTAAAATTTCTTTTACACTTAAAAAAAATATAATTCAACTGTTACTTTCCCTTCCTTCTTTTCAATCCTTTGTGATTGATTTGATCAGATGTGCCGCCATTTTGTTCCATTTCTGGCTTTCTCTTTCTTCTCTCACCTGGGTCCCGTATCCAGACCACTGCAAGGTTTGTTTGACACGACCCACGTCCACAAAAACCCCCCATGCCTCAGACGTTACAGACATCAATGAATTCAAGTCTGATTATCTTTGCTCAGCTCAGCTGGCTTTTGCTTTTGCTTTATCTTTCAGCAACTGCAGTGGCTGTCTAGGTTTGACTAGAGCACCTACATTCAACCTTGGTAAATAAAAAGATGTTCTTTAATAAAATTATCCCCACCCCTATTTTCGCCTAAACTTGCTGACAGTGGAGGTGTTGGCTTCTGGCATTTGTGAGCTAAAATGGCTGACCCTTTCACACTATTACCTGCTTTTTTATGTACGGCCACATCACACGGTTTCCCGGGGGATATTTCCATGTATATATTGGATGTACGAGTCAGTTTGTATGCTGTACATTAGTGTGATTCTGTGAGCACATTGAGATTCCAAGTTTGGTGAAAGTTTGTACTCAGATCATCAGATTTGTGCCTCAAGTTCAAAAAAAATTATTAAAATTTTAAGTTTCACAAATTTGTTTTTTTGAACATCAGGTAACATAAAAAAAGTTGAAATGACTATGAGGACCATTTATAGTTGTGTACTGAGCTAACAATAGTATTTAACTCAAGTAAACTTGATATTTTGCTTGATGTTAATTCAAGTAACCTATATGATCCCCTGTTCAGATTGTCACATGTAAATCACATGGTCCCCTTTTTATTTCTCTTTAAAATTGAATAAAGGGAATTCTGCCGGAAATTTTTGACTATCATAGTCACAGCACTGATATCCTTTTTAACATTGTTTGCATGGAACTTGGAATCGTGGTTTCTGGCTGTCGCTCACATTTGGATATGGTCTGCAGTATACTTAGGTGAGCTTACTTTTGTGGTTTCGTTTTCTCTTTGTTTTCCCGGTTTCATTTTTCATCCTGTCAACCAGAAGTTTTTAAGGGACTGGTTATCTTATCTGAATCTTAATTTATTTGTGTAGGTGGATATGACAAGGAAGAGAAGGCAGCAAGAGCTTATGATTTGGCAGCTCTGAAATACTGGGGTTGCTCCGCAACCACTAATTACCCTGTAATCTAATCACATTCCTATTTTTAAGTTTAACATTTGTGGCCCTTTGGTTGTGCTTGCAAAATTTTGTTGCCTACGGCATGATCTCCTGACTGCAAATGTGACATTTTCTCTTTCAGGTAACAAATTATACCAAGGAACTGGAGGAGATGAAATATGTTTCCAAGCAAGAATTCATTGCATCACTGAGGAGGTATGACACTAGTACTATGCTATGCTTTGTTTCATGTACTGTTTTATAATCAATTATAACTCCCAAAATATTGACAGGAAGAGCAGTGGTTTTTCAAGGGGAGCCTCTATATACCGAGGAGTCACAAGGTTTGTGTATTCTTGTTTATCCACTAATATTATCCCGCATTTACCCTTTTAACAGTTATGGATGATCCAGTAGTGATATTTGCATCCATGTCATCTAAAATTTTGCAGGCATCATCAACAGGGCCGTTGGCAAGCAAGGATAGGCCGTGTCGCTGGAAACAAAGACCTATACCTCGGTACATTTGGTAAGTAATTGCGTTCTCTTAGCTAAAATGATATCAGCATTTGTGGGTATAATATTTTTGTGCGCATCGGTGGCTTGGCACTTATTGGAGGGATGGATTCTGCACCCATGTGATTGCTAACTTCAGGATACTTCACTTGACTAGTCATCTGTTTTACATTATTAATGACCTATAACTTGGAGTTGGAAGGAGATATCTCTTGAATTACTAGTGCCTAGCTGACCCTGTAAATGGTGACACAGCCACAGAAGAGGAAGCGGCCGAGGCATATGACATTGCAGCCATAAAGTTCCGCGGTATGAATGCTGTGACCAATTTCGAGATGAGTCGATACGATGTGGAGGCTATCATGAAGAGTTCTCTTCCCATTGGTGGGGCAGCAAAGCGCTTGAAGCTCTCGTTGGAGTCGGAACAGAAACCAGCTTTGAACATTGATGATCAGCAACTACAGTGCAGTAACAACTGCAGCAGCAACAGTAACAGCAACAATAAAATCAGCTTTGCAGCTATCGAGCCAGTTCCCAACATTCCTTGTGGCATTCCTTTTGATGCCTCAACAGCACTATACCATCCCAACCTCTTTCACCACCACCCGCACATTCAAACAACCAACAGCTATGGTGCAACAAGCGACTCCCCCGGCACCACCTCTTCCCTGGTCGCTCCAATGAGTCTAATGCCTCAGGCAGCTGAGTTTTTTATTTGGCCTCACCAATCCTATTGACCCAAATGCAGTTTTGACTTGGGAATGCAGCTAACAGTAGCAACAACATGAGGAACAGCCCCTTGCTTTGGTGGATACCTTGTAGCTGACAGATATTTGCTGACCCTCTTTCATAGAAAGTACTCCTATAGGACTTGGGAAAAGGCATAGATCTTTTTTTTTTTTCTTTTCTTTTGTTAGGTTTAGCTGCTAAAAGATCTGGCTACAGTGGGATGCTGAATTTTGTAAGTAACTGCTCATGGACGATGATGGTAGATGAGACATGTTAAATGATGGCAAGCATCCATTCATTTTCGGGAAAGAAAGATTTGTCATTTTTTTTCATTTCATTTACTTGATATCTCTTGCATAGACATTTTTTTTTTTTGGCACGATCTTGCATAGACAATGAAGTTAATAACAACAATACACTATAATCAGCTGAAAAATTAAATAAAACTGTAAGATGCTTTACACGATAGGATTGCCTCGACGCTGGCATAATACACTGCGAGTTGATCATCCACCCATTTGGTTGGTTGGTTGGTTTTGGGTTTTGCAACGTGGTTTGTATTGGGTCTCTTAAATGTCACGAGCCCAATCTGTCCAATCCCCGACGAGCCATAACGGATCCGGGCCGGAGTCGCAAGGCTTCTCCGAAGGCCCACTTAGCCTCATCCGTCATCCCTTTGGACTCGTAGCACTGGCCCAGCAAACAGAGCGGCCGCGTGGTGTCGCCTCCATCAGCGGTGGCACTGGAACACTTCGCCAGCAGCTCCACCGCTTGCTTCAAGTCCTGGATGGCCGAGTCAACTCGCCGCCTCCGGTTCACCGCCAGCTTGAGCTCGGCCCGCTTCACCAGCGCATCCGCCCGGTCCTTCTGGGAGAGCAATTTCCCGCGAGGGAAAGACAGGGCCGAATCGATGGACTTCAAGGCGGAGGCAGTGTGGCCGAGGAGATCGAGGGCGAGGGCCCGGAGGAGGAGAGGGGCGGGGTCCTTGGGGGAGAGCGAAATGGCTGTCTCGGCTTCGGCGAGCGCCGTCTTGGCCAGGGAAGCCTGGGATTGGGAGCCGCCGCCGCGGGGGAGGGATTTGGCTCGGGAGAGGAGGTGGGTGGCTTGGAGGATGTGGCGGTTGGCCTGGAGGGTGGTGCGGTTCTTGGGTCGGTGGTGTTGTGTTCGGGGATGTTTGGAAATACAGTGGATTGCTAAGAAGATTCCGAGGGTAAATAGGAGAATGGCGAGTTGTAATGCAACATCTGCAGTTGTTAAGGCCATTTTCTTTCTTTCTTTCTTTACCTTTGAATCCTCCCTGTCTGTCTGTCTGTCTGTGTTCTTGGACAACGAACTGGGGTTCAACTTTTTCTTTCCCTACGAGTTCACCCACGAGTGGAACATGGTTAACTATGTTACAGGAAGATTAGTGGAGTGACGACTGACGAGTGAGAGCTTTATTTTTTTATTTTTATTTTTCCAGGTAAGGAACATCATAAATACTTACATTTTCAAAGTCATTGCATAATTTGGCAAAAAAAAAAAATTCATTACATAATCAAGTAAAGCAAAGACTCAAAAGAAAAATACTATCCATAGTATCCTAACCTGGGCCAACACCCAAACAATAGCAACCAAAACAGTAATTTTATCAATTTCTGCTAAATTAGCCCTTCCACATTTATTATATTTCTGATTCAATTTTTCCAATAAAAAATTATATGGAAAATGAACTACTTTGGCAGAAAGTTGTCAACATAATTGGAAAAATTGGATCAGAAATATAATTGACAAGGCAAGGGTTAATTTAGTAGAAATCAATAAAACAAAAACATCTATATTTAACTATGTATATTACATCCTTCCCATGAATAATTTCATCAGGTAAATTTTGCGAAATACATTTTTAGTTTGCTCGGTCACTCTCTTAAATTGTGGTAATATATTAATGTATATTTCAAACATCTTGGATTTGAGTACTTCTATTTTGACCTCCAAAATTCATATTCTAAGTCTTTTCCAACATATTATAAGCAATTTTTATGGTTACTTTGTCAAATATTGAATTGTTGGATACAATCCAATATACATGTGGCTCCTCCAGGTTTTTCTAGAATTGGGGCACTGATGAAAATAAGAATTAGATAAGAATTTGTAGAGTTAATTAATAACTAGCTGGAATAGCTCAGTTGGTTAGAGCGTGTGGCTGTTAACCACAAGGTCGGAGGTTCAAGCCCTCCTTCTAGCGAATATTAATAATTCGTTTTGCCTAGTTTTTGAGGGTTATTTGACTATTTGTCTCCTAAATGGTTTTGTTCAAGATGCCTATACATGGCTTGCTTGCACTGACTGCTACTATTAGGTTTTGTTTATGGCGCCTATATGGCTTGCACTGACTGCCACTTCATGAGAAGCTAGAATAGTTTGTAAGAAGAAGGTAGAATGAAACAGCTACAAGAAAGAAACTGGAGAAAAAGAGATGTGGGTACTCAAAATTATGTTGGTTACAGACCAGTAAGCTATATGCCTTTCCAGCATGAGAAATTTGTTAATTCCTGGTGGAGGTGCATTCTGACAGCCTCATCACAAGAACTATTCCCTATAGATTCATGACAAAACACTTTTTTTTTGGTTTTTTTGTTTTTGTTTTTTTATCAATAGAACTCTATACAAAGACATTTGAGGGGGAAACTGTTGAATTCTCCACCCATACATGGAAGGGGCATTTCAGCCTTCAATTTTCACAAGGAAGAATTTAGCAGCATCAGAAAGTCTTGATAGCTTGCTAGTTCCTGATTAATCACACTACTCCATTACAAGTTGCATATGACGGTTGAGGTCATTGAGATAGTTGGTACAACTATATTCTTGCAAGTCACTGGCATCCAAGATAAATTGCCTCCCTGATGTGGTCTTTTGCTTCAAGTCCATAGGTACTTCTTCCCCCTTCAATAGCTGTACAACCTGAATTTCAAGTAACCAATTTTATTTAGCCAAGTACAGCTTGTACCCTTTTTGAACCGGCAAAAAAATGGTCTACACCGTACACAAAAACATAGTAATTCATACCCGGTTCATGTGCGGGCGCATGTTGGGAAGGTGGTGAATGCACATTAAAGCTGTCAACATGGCACGTTTCATTTCAGTGAGGTCATAGTTGTCTCCTAATAAGGGATCGACCAATTCTTGAATGTTATTTGCCTCCAACAGTGGCTTTGCCTGTCAAAAAAAAAAGAGATTAGTTTTCCTTTATTCGACATTTGTTTTTGATCAATTCTATAATCCGGGTAGAGACAGGTTGCATGACTTTGGGGATAACAACAATAAAATCTGGCAGCACTAAGATGTCATCCTTTTAATAATTCCCCTACAAACAAGGTTTCTGCTGCTAGAATGGGGAGGTTCACTTGGTGAAGTTGTCGGAAATGAATCCGGTTCTTCATGGACACACTACTAATAAGCGTCCAGTTCAAATTAATGGACACATTATTAGTGTTCTGTCATAATCAAATCTTACCCACATTGCGAGGCTTTGTCTACTGGAATCAACTGCACGACGACCTGTTATAATCTCTAGCAGTAAAACCCCAAAAGCGAACACATCGGTCTTCTCATCGGCAATCCCATGCATGAAGTATTCCGGAGCCAAATACCTGAGATCAATATTTAGGTTTGGATAAGACCAAAATGTGAACTAGTCTGTTTAAATGAGTAATTCTGATGTCGGTTGCTAAAGGAGCATTTCTCACCCGAATGTGCCCTCAATGGGAAAGACTATATGGTGAAGCCAATTTTCTGGAAGCCACTTTGCCAATCCGAAATCAGAAATCTGTCAAGTGATGAAATTAACCAAATGAAGAGTTCCTGTCATTGCATTAGAAACCTACTAGAAGGATGAAGTTTAATAAGTCTGCTGGTCACTTGAGAAAATCACCTGAGCTTCACCATCTTCAGTGAGCAATATGTTGGAGGCTTTGATGTCTCTGTGAATAATGCGCCTCTGACAATCATGATGAAGATACTGCAAACCTTCTGCTATTCCTAGAGCTACCTTAAACCTTTTCTTCCATTCTAGACATTCCGATCCACCTGAAACAAACATGTGAGCTATGAAAACTTGGATGCTAGTATGTAATTATTTCTTTGCAACTTGTTTCTTGCAATTACACTGCTAGACTACTCATCAAAGAGATGGAGGGTAAGTATAGAGTTAGGCACAGCACCATGGAGTTTAGAAGCAAGGCTGCCTTGTGGTAAAAATTCGAGAACAAGATGCAAACCACCATCAACGCCGAACCCGAGTAACTTGGCTGCATTGGGATGGGTTATGTGAGCAATAATCCCAAGCTCTGATAAGAAATCACCAACTCTTTCTTCTTCTTCCTTGTCAGTTTTCATAAGCTGCTTGATAGCGACCAATTGGCCATCAGACAAACGCCCCTTGTACACTTTTGCGTGGCCTCCTTTTCCAATCAGGTTCTCTGACAAAAATTTATAATGTACCATAATCACAACAAGTTCATAAGCTAAAATATATGTAAGTGCTCAATGAGAGTACGTTGAATTGCTAAATCCCACGATTATGGTCCCCTATAGCTGCTGATTGATCAATGATTTTAATGCATAATGGATGATAATAAGCTGTGCAGAAACCAGGAAATACGCTTTCATCCTGACCTGTAGTACAGCGGTATTGCAGAGAAACCAGTCATTTAGTATGAAATACTATGAATCAACATGGAGTACCTAACCACCCAGGAATACACTTTGACAATTGTGATTTGAGCTTAGGAGAAGTCATTAGTGATAATTAGAATAAAAAAAATCAGCTAAACAAACAGTCATCTAAAAATTTCCCCGGCTGAACGCTGGTCACCTAACCAGATAAGTATGGAAGATCACGTCAGCCATATATAATAGCCGTCTAATTAAGCTCTCCCTGGATGAACACCAACAATAACAAAAGCCCGTCATGTTTAAGTTAATTTTAGTTTCATAGCCGTCGAGAAGGCCAAGCCAAGGCATGCCATGCCATGAAGCAATTGTCTACTCTTTTTTTCTTTGAATTTCTAAGCAATTGTCTACTTAACATGCCTAACTTTTTCTCCCAGGAACAGAGGTCAAAGCAGAGTGGTCCCAACCTTTCACTATCCCTAGTTCCAAATACCAACATTAATTAGTCAAAAACAGTCTACTCTAAAACTCTAAAAAGCACTAAAAAGGGTCTCAATTAGAGGTGGACTGCTCGAGTGTGGAAGGGCAGACCATTCAAAGTTTCAAATGCAGTTGATGACTTTTAACATTTGCCAAGAAATAAATTCTTGAGCCTACCTAAACTAGAACAGCGACTGACTAATAAATAGCCCTTTTATTTGTCCTGGTAGTATATCTCGAGTTAGAAATTGGAAAAGAAACAAAAGAAAATTAACGCAAAAGGGGACAAAAAAAGTCAAAACTTAGGAGAAGCATGCAGTTGTTAGTTACCTTCGCTGAAATTATCAGTAGCAGCTGCAAGTTCTTCATAGTCAAAATTCCTCCACGAAGGTTTAGGCACAAACACACCATCGCAGTTAACCAAATCGTCGGGTGAGTGTTGGATTTTGGCAAATTTCTTTCTCAGGTTCCTCTTTGCAATGACCTCGTAAGTGGAGAGCAAAGGGATGACAGAGAACCTCCTCACCGATTTCTTCTTGATAGAATCAAACATGTTTTTCCATTGTGTTGACATATTCTCCTGGTCAACAAGTTTAGATTTGTCCAGGGAGCCTGTGCTGCATGGGCTTATGATGCTGCTGTTGCTGTTGCTGCTGCTGCTGCTGCCGCCGCCGCCGCCGCCGCCATCTGAGTATGACCCTGAGATAGGATTCTCCAGTACACATCTGGGAGAAGGGTCGTCAACAATGAATTCTGCCGGTGTCCCAACTTCCGGGCTTTCTTGGTGGGTTTCTTTGCTTATCTCTTCATCATCAACAGGAAAACAGCAATTCATTTTTTCAGCAACCTTATACCCCGTACAAAATGCCTTTCTTTGTATTAAAACAGAGGAATATGTCTTAAGTTTTTGACAAGTAATAAAGATGGCTTTGTGTTATTGGAAATTGTGGAATTCGAAAAGCAGCATATTAGTATCAAATACATCTCTTGTAGTAGTAGTAGCATGAATGCGGCAAAAGCTGGAATAATATTGAAAAAGAAAGCCTCATTTTTAAACAAGGCCAAATGGCTCTGTGCTATTAGAAACCTTGAAAGAAAACTACTATGCAACTTCATGATCACCCACCACGCAATTAGTTTTCAGTTTTATTTCCTTCCTCCTCTGTTTCGTCTAACAAAAAAACTTAACAAACAAACCAACCGGATGATGATCGTTATTGCTTACCGCCCAAAAAAAAACAGGATAAGAAAAAGAAATCTTACCTTGGACAGCCATTGTCCCTTATTTCTGGGTTGTTTCACAAAACTAGAAATTAACTGATGAAGAAGGGCCCTTCAATCAATTTCTAACAACAAACCAGAAACGGGGAAACTAGACTATGAGAAGTCACAGACAGCCTTTGTCTGCATGCTCTGGGCTGTTGTAGCCCAAGAGATAAAATAACAGAGGAGGAAAGCCAGATAGGTGGTACACAGACACTTCCAGAGATAGAGAGACACAGAGAGAGATTAAATGCTTCCACACAAACGAATGGTATATCTTTAGAAGTTGGTTATTCTTGGAAGATAGAAGCGGAAAGGAAGGGGGAGTAAGAGAGAGAGAGAGAGAGAGATACACCCTAAAACTCAGCTTTTGTGGGGGTTATTGGAATATATACCATATTTATACAACTTCTGTTAGTCTCTTTCAGTTGTTGATAAAATTAACCAAGAATTTTATAGCATGAAGCTCTTTTTCGCTTTGGCGCGCGTGATGATTAAATCTTGGCCGTCGGTTTTTTTCCTTCGCGATCTTGGGCGTAACTGACGCTTGAAAAAAGTAAAAGGCTAACTAAGGACACACTAACCAAATCCACCAAAATGAAAGGGTTCTTGCTCTAAATAAATATGTTCGAACTTGCATACATACACACATCGACCAAAAGAATAGAAGCAAACGTTTTTGTGAAGCAGAAATCCTTGGGTTTGAACCAAACTTAGTTCTTTCAGTGTCGGGTAGACTTGGATGATGGTGAATTAAGTTAATAATAGAATTTATCCATTTATTAGTTTTTAAGAAATACCATGTACTACATATCTTTACTTTCTTCAAAATTGGACTGCACAAGTAGGTTTACAATTACATAGTAAGAAGAAACATAGTAATACTTGTCCAAAAAAAGAAGAAACAGAGTAATAAAGAACTATACTCTATTATTTCCTCATAGGGTACCAATTTCAACTACAAACCTCCTAGGATGCATGCGACAACACGATTAATAATAGGACTGGCACAGCACTTACAAACTCCAGTCCCATTTATTTGGTCCACATTGTTCAGTCTTTTCCGGACTCTGAATCATTTAAGCTCCACACACATGCTATGTTTGTTACCGACATGAGACCCTCTCTAATCTATGTTTCACCTCCAAAAGCTATGATGTCCGATCCTGCATGAAAATTTAACTTCCCAACTTTTAACCCGCGAGACCTGAATAAACATTACTTAATTAGCTTAAAACTGTTGTCTTTCCATTTGACATAGAAAACAAAGAATGGGCACTTACTTTTGAAGGAAATTTTATTGCATAAATCTTCTTAGGAATCCTTCGCCATAATAATCGAAGTTACTTGATTCTGTCCAAAGTATCTTTTGGTGTATAAAGATATATAATTAGACAAATTCTGATACCTTTGACTTGGCATCAAAGTTTTAATTCTCAAAAGTGGTAACTGGATATGAAATGTTCTCGTGTAAGAGACAAGCAGGGGGATTATCTAGATAACCCATCTCGTAAGTTGTTTAAGAGAACCAACAGCAAAACAAATATCCTACAGTCCAAATCCCACGTCAATTATGTACTTTTTGGGAGGTATCAAAAGCCAAGAAAGTTTTTCAACAATTGAAGCCTAATGTATTTTTACGCATGGGGAAGCAATCTTTTTCAATGTGGTCAAAAAGCTCGGACGTGGCTCAAAATGCCTTTATCTAGGGCCTTCATAGTATTTACTTCTTCAACTCCACGTCTTTATCTAACTTCTTGTACGTATGTAGTATATATGCTACATCAACGTGTAATTTCATCCATGTATTATGTATACATATATCTTTTGTTTAGTGTTTTCCTTATAGATGCTAATTTCGTTAGTTAGTTTGACACAACGGGCACCGGTTTTTCTTTTTCTTAGCTATTTTTGGTAGCTCCTGACCCCAAACGGCAGATTAATGCATATTATTCCCTCTTTTTTTTTTTTGGAAAGGCACATCATTCTCGGTGAAGATTTTCATTACAAAACAAAAGACTTATCATTAAAGTCATAAATTTCCTCTAAAAAAAAGGTCATGTAGTGCCGCAATAGAAGAGGGGAAAAGTTATCCTGCTAAGTAACTCATCCACCAGTGTCATAAGAGTTAATCATGTCAAGTTCCGATTTGGGTTCAAGTAAAATCAAGTGAAGCCCCTGGATTTGCCTTTCTACATCATTGACTTTTAGATTTTGTGACCAAAATATATGAAGGAATGGTGTCTTGAATATATTATTTTCCCTTACAAAGGCACGCCTTCTCGCTTTCAAGGGAATAGGAAAGGTGAAATCTTGGTAAAACAACAGAATGATTGTGATCATACGGATATAGGTCAGCATTGCAAACATGGGAGAAGAAAATATTTGAGAATGCTAAGTGGGAGATGTCATGATTAAGTGGGTGAACTAATCCAAGTTATTGTGACTTTGGAAGTTTGTTTAGATATAACGTAAAATCCCAAAAACCCAAACCCACCAACCTCACCAATGTTCATTTCAGTTAGAGGAGTGCGTTTAACTGAATTCTCTTGACGCCCATAAAGTAATTTTTTTTTTCAAGAAGGAGACAAAATAAAGATAAACCAATACCAATACCAAAACCAAAGCCTGCTAGTTCAAGCTTTTGTTGACTAGCTAAATCTATTTAAGTGAAAGGGTGACATCTTTTATTTGGAGGGACCCTTCTAGGACTTTGAACTTTTGAGTGAGTGGCAAGAGCCAATAGGGCTGGGCCTTGACACATGAGGAGATTGATTATGTAAACCTTACTACATACATTTTCCACTTTCTAGTTAACTGGATTTGGTACTCTACCACTCCCTATTCAAGAGTGGGACACCAAACTTGCAACGATATGCAACAAGGGGGAGAGAGACCTAAAGCATTTCGATGCTTGTCAAGTAGCCTTGTTTTCTCCTCCTGTCGGAAGATTTTATATTTGATTTGGCAATGCAATCACATAGCTTAATTAAGTGTCGTGCTAGAGATGTAATGATAATTTGTGCAACAATTAATACCATAGGTCTTTTCATAACTAAGGAAGTAATGCAAATGATTTCTAGTTAGATAACTAATCAATTGGTATCCTTGATTGCTGGAACAGATCGTAGATGCTCTCTCCTCCCAAATCAATTATATTTTCCCTTCTAATTTCTTGCTCGATAAAAGAAATTGGTCTCTAGTTTGATGTGTTTTTATGAAAGCAAGGACCAAATCCTAAACAACTTTTAAGAATCAAACAAATTCGAACAAAATTAAGAACCTTTAAAAACATTTTGCTCAAGCAAAAATAAAAGATAATGGTATGAAAGAATGTTAGATGATATACGATCAACTAAATGAGAGATCAAGAATCTAGGAATATCTTCCAGAGAAGAAAAGAAAAAAGAGGAATCAAAAGGCACAAGCAATGAGAAAATAAAACTACTTGGATGAGGTTAGTGATGAAAGTATCCAGGTGATGTTATAGCATATTAGAGCATAAAATTATCATTTGGTGAATTTTTTTAGGTTAACGTTTTTGGATTTAGTTGATCATTTAATATATTAGCCAAGTTATTATTAACTAAACCATCAGATATTCTCAAATCTCTTACCTCCCGTACAACCTAATACTTTAAACTTTTGAGTTGAGTTATAATCTAATATAGCAAATTGTGATCTTTATTTATATAATGCTGAAAAAAGTTACAAAAGATGCAGATAAGTGGAAAAACAAAATAAAGTAAATAAAATCTAATCCTTTGAAGTTTGGATGGTTGGTATAATATTGTTTGTCTGAAAACAAATATATATGCTTGTGCTAATATTTAAAGCCCTTGATTCATTTGGAGTCCACAAATAGCTGAAGAAGAGTGTAGAAATAATACAAACTGATAGCTCTTATTTCTGTACTCTGTTATATCAAATGTCAGCGCTTGTAGCTCAGTGGATAGAGCGTCTGTTTCCTAAGCAGAAGGTCGAAGGTTCGACCCCTTCCTGGCGCGAATTTTTCCTTCAGCTGGGCCAGCTTTTGGATCCAACCATGGACATGAGAATGGGCTTAGTCATTTTAGGGTTGAATTCTTTCTTTCGGCTTTATGAAGTAAGTGGGCACTTCATTTTTGGTGTCTTTATTTTAACCAAATTCATTTAGGTTCCTATGGTTGGCTGAGTCATTCCAGGTTTGCTCCAGACAAAGGTTGGTTTAATGCAATATTTGGGCCAACTTATGTTACTGATAAATGTATTTATTGTTAATCTCACTTGGGTAGTGTTTGGTTCGCGGGCTTCGGCCTGTGGGTTTGGTCTTCAGGCCGATCCTATCGTTTGGTTTTGAAAAAATCAACTTTGGTCTTGGTTCTGACCTTGGCCTCGTGACCATAAGCATAGGTTTGGGGGTTGATTTCACTCCCACCCTCGACATCGGGCGTGGGTGCGTCTGTTTGGGTTCGAACTTTTACGAACAAGCGTGTTCTTACTTATTAAGTAATAATTTAATTTTTTTTACGGTAAATAAGACACAATTCTTTTTCTTTCCCGTTCTCATTCGAGCTCTCTCATTCTCTCTGTCCCATTTCACAGGTGAGTTCTCCCTTTTCTCTGCTCTCTTTCGCATCTATCCTCGACCCTCTTCTTCGTCTGTTTTGGACTTCCCCTTACTTCTGCACCTGCCTTACTCTTCCTCTTCGCTCTTTCTCGCGATTGAAATCGAAAACTCCCCACTTCTACCTCCAAATCCTAGTTCTTCAAATCCACAATCATTATTAATTTGGGTATATTTCGTCATACAAATGCTAATTATCCTCGTTTTCTTGTACTTTGCTTTTAACCCAGGCTTTGTGAGGGTTCTCTAAACACACCCAAAGGAATTGCGAGAGCTCGTCGGCTATGCACTGCTCATCTATCGGGCAATGGTTATTGTCGGAAATGGATGTTGTACTATGAATCACTTTCTTTGTTTATGTTTGTTGTTGAGTTGTGGCTTGAATTTCTTAAAGTCTCTTTTTTTTTTTTCATATAGATTAGTCAGATAACCTGTATTTTGTTTATTAGGCTTGGGATGATTTCATGTTTGTGGGCTTGACCTGATATTATTCTCAAAGTTAGAGATTTGAGGAGGCTTTTGGTATCTAAATTTTAAATTTATACCAATCTTGTACCCAAAACTTTTTGGTACCAATTATGTATTCTAACTTTTGTTAATTATATTCTAGATAGCTTCCAGGCAGGGATGTAACATGTGGCTTTACGGATGGCGTCGTGTAGAATTTTGGTGTGGGTCCCAATTTTTCTTTTGGATCTAGTGCCCTACTCCATCATGGCTGATACTATATTATACAATCTTTATACAATGCATGCTAATAATAAGAAGGAAAGAAATTCCCCCACTTTCTCCTAGCTTCCGACCTGGTGTCTAATGGGCTACCTTTGGGCAGCCTCTCCCTCTTCTCTTCCCTTCTTTTTTTCTCTTTCTTTTCTTTATTTTTGATCTTAGGTCGGTTTTGTAACAGTCCGGGTAAAAATTTGGATTTTTACCGGGACTGTAAAAGTCTTTTTACAGTGATTTACTGTTGAATTAATCTTGGGTAATTAATTTAAGGTAAATCGGGCGTCGTTTTTTCGTAACCGAGGGTTTTCCCGCGCTCGTGATTTTTCCGTGGATTTTTCGGGCTTAAGTCGGTATTTTTTCGGGTCCCGGAATTCTCAGAAAAATCACACTGGAAAATAACTAAGGGGGTATCAGTTATTTTCTGGTCCGGACCGGACTCGCTCCATAATGCAGACAAGCTGCATTATTGAAGGAATCACAGGCGGCACAGTATTTTACGGTTTATAAAAAGAAAGCAGAGGAAGAAAGGAAGAGGAGAGGAAGAAAGGAGAGGAAAAAGGAAAAAAAAGGGAGAAAAAAAAGAAGAGAAGAAAAGAAAAAAAGAGAAAAAAAAAGAAAATCGAAAAAAAAAAGCAGAGAAGAGGAAATGAAAAAAAAGAACCAATCAGAAAATAGAGAAAAGAAAAGAAAATGAAAGAAAAAGAAAAGAAAATAAGGAAAAAAAGAAAAGAAAATACAGAAAAAATCGTGAACAGTGCGCCACCTCCCCCTCCTCCCGTCACTGTACACACCGGACCGATCCGCGCCGCCTCTCGACTCACCACCGCCGCTGTCAGGGTCGCCGTGCCATCGCGACCTCGACGCCGTCACCTCCTCCTCCTTCCGCCGCGAGACGCGCCGCCAGGAGCAGTTGACCCGACGGACGACCCGCGGATCCGCCTTCCCTTTGCTCGCGTCGCACGAGCCACCACCGCCGCGTCGCCAACCCAGCAGCCGCGCCTTGTAGTCGCCGCTTGTAACAGCCCAGGTAAAAATTTCATTTTTACCGAGACTGTTTAAGTTAATCTACAGTAATTTACCATTGATTTTTAATCTTGGGTAATTAAATTATGGTAAATTGAGTATTGGATTCCGAAACCGAGCATTGTCCCACGCTCGGGATTTTTCTGCGGATTTTACGGACCGAAGTTGGGATTTTTCCGGGTCCGGGAATCTTCGGAAAAAGCCGGGTTTATCCTCGAATTATCAGACCAGAAATAAGATAAGTGGGTATACCGGATATTTTCTGGTCCAGGTGGATCACACTTGACATGCAGCATAGTAACTGCATAATTGAAGTTCAATTATTCAGCCGCCAATTCCTATCCAGCCTGTGACTTATCAATGATTTTGCTGTCTATAAAATTATTTTTCTTCAGCTACCCTGCACCACCACCTTCGCTACCTTCTGCCCTGCAAACTCATTAAACCTTCTCTTCCTCCCCTGCAAATCATTTCCTGCAATTCATTTGAAAAGAAAAAAAAAAACAACAAACACAACACACACCAGCCCGCACGCCGTCGTTTTATCCACAAACCCCTCCCCCATTTATTTTTTCTTTTCTTTTCCTTCACTGTCGCCACCGGTCACCTCCCCACTGCCGCCGCTCAACACCACCACCTACACCCTCCTCTCCTTCTTCCTCCTCCTCTTTTCCTCGCCGGCCGCCGCGACCCCCGCTCCTTCCTTCCTCTTCCTTCCCTCGAGTGACGCGCGCCCGAGCCCCACCTCGACACCGCCGGCCGCAGCAACGCCGCCAGCACTCCCTGCCTCTGCCGGCCTCGTCACCGCGCCACCCTGCACGCTGTTGCCTGTGCCTCACGCCGTCGTCGCCTCACCGAGCAGCCCGTCTCGCCACGTCGCCACCTCTGCAAAGCAAGGTGAGCAGCCCGCTTGTGAGGATCCGACCCGGTGTGTGTTGGTGGATCTGGTCAGATCGGTCGCGTGTAATGAACGGGTCGTGACTGGTCTGAGCCTTTGGGCCGCGCGGGTCCTGGGCCGGATGTGGCTTGGGCCTGCTGTGGTCTGGGTTTGGACCTGGGCCTGATCTTGGGTTTGGGCTGAATTTGGGCATGGGTTGTATAGTAAAGCCCAGCCCGATTTAATTTAAAAAAAAAGAATAAAAAGAGAGAATTAAATCTGGAAAATGGGATTAAATAGAAGAAAAATATAATTGTGAAATTAATGAGGGAAACATAAATTTTGGGAAGTATGTGGGTTATGGAAAATAGTTCTGGGAACTTATATATGGATAATAAATTGTAGAAATAGTATTTTGGAAAGTACATACCTAAGAAATAATTTTGGAAAGGGTATTATCCAGGTAGTATAATACCGGAATAGTACCCGGGTATAGGAATGAGTATAGAATAGTATTTTGACACCTTGAAATAAATGGTGAATGATGATAATAATGGAGAAATAATCCGAGAGAGTGACCGAGCCGGGTTTATATTTAATTTACGGTATACAGTATTAGCAAGGCATTTGCATACCATCTTATATGTGCATATTATTGATTGATATAGGAGTTGATAACGAACAATTTGCTGAGGAACCGGACTTGGAACTTGCTG
>JAKUCV010006932.1:0-72387 GCA_028386065.3 Turnera subulata | reverse complement strand
GACAAACCACCGCAAAAACCCGTCAACCCCTAACACCAAAAGAAAATCGAGAGGGGAAGAGGAAGAGGTCAGGACTTACCCAACGAGTTGGAGGCGACCACGAGGAGGACTCGCCTCAATCGACCTTTACCTCCCTTCCCTATTTCGACTGTCGCTAGTGAATGGCGACTCTGGCAGCGGCGGCGTGAAGAAAGGAAACGAACAAATGGTGGCGAGCTGAGGATTTGGGGACGACGGCGACAACAAGTGAAAGGGTTGTGTAGTTCGACGGCAGCACCAAAGGGAAAGGAAGGAGGTGAAGACGGCGTTGGTGTCGCCGAGACGGAAGAGAGGACGTGAGGTATTGGGGGCGATAGTGAGTGGAGAAGGAAGGACGAGTTCAGGGAAAGAGGAAGATAGAGATGTTGGGTTTCATACCGTTGGCTTCATGATTGAGGTTGGAGAGTGGGGAACAATGCCGTTGAGGCGGCGGCGAGTGGAGAAAAAACGGCAGGGAGAAAAGAAAAGTTGAAGGAGAAAAAAGAAGAAAGAAATAAAAGAGAAGGAAGAGGGCGCGCCTGTGCTGGGCTTGACCTAGCCAGCCGGACGACGTGTCGTCTGGTTTGGTTGGGTCAACCCGCCAGGTTGACTCTTTTTTTTTTTTTAACCCTCAAAACGACGTAGTTTATACCGAAACTACGTTATATGCCGCGTTTCATCCCGAAACTCGTTTTACGTCAGACAAAGCTCAATAGCGACATATTACCGCTTAAAATTAATAAATCCGAAGGGGAAATAAGTTAATTTTATTTCCCTTACCGGAAATTCGGAATTTTCTTTATAAATCCAAAAACGGAAAACCGGGGCGTTACAGTTCTACCCACCTTAAAAAGAATTTCGTCCTCGAAATTCAATCATCAAGTCCGTAGGTCCTACCACGATAAGGTTCTGGTGTTCTCTACCAGGTGTCCGAACTCATTGCGAGATGTTGCTTATACCCTTAAGCGGTGTTTCTTCCGCTTATATAAACCGAACCTAATAATTGAGAACTCACACACAACTATGGACTCACCACTAAGATCCCGTACTACCTCTGACTCAGAGGATAACAGTTACATCGGGGGTAGAGCTTTCCCGACAAGCTCCGATGAGGAACCCCCGAAGAAGCGGTTCAAGACCAACATCATCGGCCTAAAGGAGCATATGGTGATTCCCTCAAAACGGCGAAAGAAGCGTGCCGGCAAGGAAGGATCTTTTGGTAACAAGGATGCAAAAGATAGGAAAGGTAAGGCAACAGCTGAGTCCAGCACACCACTGCAGATAATGAAGCAACTGGACACTTCACTAAAGAAGGTTCACACTGCAGTGATGCAAATTAAATTGGCCTGTATGGGACTCTCTTCTCAGGTCGTGAATATACAAAAACTTGTAACCGATCTGAAAAATCATGTAACTCCGTAGAGTGCTTTTCCCTTTTGTTGTACCATGTTATGAAATCAATAAATTAAGCTTTCTTCTTAAATCGAAATTCTTCTGTTACAAAATCTCGTGTTATACAGGTTTAAAACGGCAATAAAGGTTTGAAATCAAACATAAGAAAATTATAAATGAAGCAAGACTCGTTTAATAAAGTCAAAACATTAAAAGGTTAAAAATAAAACATGTTTCCATGTTCGGCGCCCTAGATCGATCGTGAACATTCTCGATCCCGAAAACGTAACGAACACAGTTAACGGTGACGTCTGTTAGCCTCGTGGAAAAGATACCCGTTAACTGGCAAGGCGATGATCACGGGAGCGTCCTGTGTTCCTCGAAAGACACGTTACCTACTTGTCCATAATTGTCCGTATGAGCCAAAAATGTCGGTCAAGTCTCGTATCTCTCCACGCTGCCCGAACAGCTGTAAGCTTATCGCGCACGCACTCTACTCGAGGTGTGGTCCACACGGTCTAGCCACAACGGTCAAGAGTGCATGTGACAAAGATGTAGGAACAAGTCTTAAGGAGACCAAATTGAAGTAGCCCGGGAAATTGAAAATTGTAAGGTAGAGAAGGACAGATAACCTCTGGCATTTATTGCCCGAACAACAAACATATAGCGTGTCGAAGCAATAAATGAGGCAACGGTAAAATTTCAGAATGCAAACACTTGAAATTCGAACGTAATAAACACGCTCCTCCCAAGGTTATAAAAGACAGTGTGGTGAGAAGTAAGTCATCAAAGCATTTTTAAGGCAATCCTACGCCCAGACTAAGAATCCTCAAAACTCAAGAAAAACTAAACACCCACATATCCAGAACACAATGCCTGCCCCATCATCAGTTTTCTTTGTCGAAGGTGTCAACCTTGGCAGACGGAACCGACTGGCCTACAGCATGGTCAATGAACGTGCCGAAGAACTACCGAACGAGCTCGGCAGGATGCCCCGACTGGTCTTCGTCGACGAGCTCTACTCATCGCGGTTCTTTGTCACTCCAATAGAAGAGGTGTTCTTCCTGGAGGATCACGGAACGCTAAGGACATCCTACTACGGATCGGCGAATACCGTGATGTTCTTCATCTCCGACAGGCTTCAGGAATTCAACCTGGAGTCCACTTGCCAGACGGTGGAGCAAGGTGCATACTACCAGCTTGCGATGACGGCCCAAAGCATACCCAGAATGACGCGCTTACCTCCAACTTGGCCCAATGTACGACTGCTGGTGTGGAACTGCAGGGGAGTTGCAAGGCGCGCTCAAGAGTTCACACGTACGCTGAGGGACTTGAAGAACCAGTACAAACCGAATATGGTTCTTCTGACGGAGACGCAGTGGCAACCTCGGGACGATCACGGCCTCATCCCTCTCCGATTCCCTCAAGCTAACCGGTTCGAGATTCCTGGCCAGCGCGATAGAGGCGGCATGTGGCTCTCGTGGAGTGACAGAGTCACGGTCAACGTCAACAGCGATCCCAACAGCTTCTGTGTCAACGTCGTTCCGAACCGTTAGATGTATTGTTTTCCCTTTTAACAAAATATCAAAATCGTGGTAATATTTTCCTTTTTATAAAATATAAAATATCAAGATCAATGTAATGTTTCCTCTTTGTAATATTATCGTTAGTTTTAATAATATTTATATTTCTGCTTAATTGTGGTATAAATTTTCACTTAAGTGAATGTTCCAAAACAGCGTGGATAACATTTCATTCTTATTAATAATTCGTCTCGAAGTCTTACATAATAACGATAATAATAGAGGAAAATCAACAAAACAAAGTAAAGTGAATCCACACGAGACATCTCATTCTTTTGGAGCGTCAGCAGCTTCCTCTCGAGTGATAGAATACACCCTAGGAGTCGCCATAGGTCGAACAGCACCTCCGCGGCTCGGAGCTCCAGCACTCTCTCGACTGCCTCCCTGGTGTCCAACACTCTTGTTTGGAGCAGAAGAACCTGTACCATTAGCCACGGAGTTCTGTACTGTATACTGGGACCCACTACCTCCACTATCACGAATCCTCGTGTAACACTCTGACTGGGGGTGTCCCTGCTTCCTGCAATACCAACATATAATAGGAGGTCTAGTCCAAGGGCCCCGCCTCTGAGATCCAGACTGCTAAGGCTTTCCTCCCGAAGACTTGCCCGGTCCACCCTGATACTTCTGTCCTCGGGACTTCTTCGAACCTTGGTAGGAAGAACCCTGTCGACTCATGTAACTTGCATTACCCGAACCATAATGTTGCTTCTTCTGTCCCGGCATTGTTGACTGTGTCTCCCGCTCGGCCGACCGGGCCTCCTGCCTGATCAACTGAATCCTCTCCGCATCAAAAGCGGCCTCACAAACAGCCTCCCAAGTCCGATGTCTCCCACCAGCCACTACTATCGCCAACTCGCGGCGTAGAGCGTCAACAAATCGCCTACACTGTGTCACCTCATCGGGAACAAACTCCCTGGCGTAAGAAAGAAGAATACTGAATCGGATCCTGAATGCAGAGACCGACTCATCGGGTCCCTGTCTCACCTCAAGAAACTGTTTCTTCTGGTCTTCCAAGAATCCAATGGTAATGAACTCCTTGTAGAATCTGTCCTTGAAGTCTGCCCATGGCATCACCACTGGTCTAGGTAGGTCCATAACAAGTCCTTGCCACCAGCTCAATGCGTAACCCGTGAACTTGTGTGCCGCAAATCGAGCCCAGTGCTCTGGTGTATACGTGAATTTCTCCAAGACATTCTCCACCTGGCGGAACCAATCATCAGCTATCCTTGCGGTGATTTTCTCCCCCGAGAACATCTCAACTGCTGTCTTATCCATGTGCTTATAACCACTCTCCATGCCGCCCACCGCAGGTGCTACAACAGGTGCGACCGGAACGGCTTGGGCGCCCTGTTGTTGCTGATGAAACTGTTGAAGCTGCTGCCACTGCAGGAAAGCCTCAAACTGTTGTTGCATCGCTGCATCCACACCAGGAGGTACTAATGGTACTGCATTCTGTGCTCCTGCTGCTCCAACATTTCCCTGACCATCCGAGACTGGCATTACTGACACAGAGTCGGAAACATGGCTAGGGAGTTCATCCAGCCCATCAGCATTGTGCCGGTCTTGCGGTGGATCCATAATGATGCCTATATGAATGTAAAACATGTCAAAATACTTTTTAAATTTCAAATTAGGAAACCGGTTTTAACACCAAAATTACTTGTAATTTAATGTCACATTTCTTTTAAAGCCAAGGACCTGAAGCCCGCTCCGCTACCAACTGTGAAAGCCCGTACCCCAATTAAATAAAAATAATATAATTAATTGAAAAAGAGTTACCAAAATACTCTTAAAACCCGGGGTACAAAAACCGATGCTTCGGCATACAAACATTTTCCATGAAAATGTATTAACAACGAGATGTCATAAAAGTAAATGAGGTCAACCGGCTTGACAAGTAGTAAGCCATCACGGCATCACGCCGACATAATATCACAAAATTAAACTCCGGCACACCGCCGATATAAATGTAAAACATTTATGACATCTCGAATTATTTCTCATGCAGCGGAAGGTGAAAATAATAACAATACTCAAGATAGAAAATATCATGCATATGGCCCTATGGATCCCACCGAGAGATAATGCACAACTACCTGCTGAAGTGACTGCGTCTGATCTCCGAGTCGAAGGTGTAAGTGAGTCTGCACGCTAACTAAGTCTGAAAAACAACGGTGGCGATTATGTGAGTCGCCTACTCAGTGAACATTAAAAGTCTAAATATACATGAAAGTGAAGTCATGCTCGTAGGGTGAGTAGTTCACGAGCACAAGTACAGCATACAAGCAAATCAGAATCACACACCATCACATAAATGTTTTATTGTATTATAGCTCGTATTATTTGAGCTCAATGCGTTATTTTATTGTTATCATTATTATTATTTTTATTATTATGGGCCCTCTACTGTGAGTCAAGTCTCGGTAGCGCATCTGATCAGATCAGGGTGTGAAACCCAAATGTCGAACCTCAGAAGGGGTAGATTCTGAGGCCAAAAACCACTGATAAATCTCGAGTGGCCGCTAGCTACCTGAGGGTGCACTCAGACACACCTAACCGGTGCAAGTCTTCCAGGGGTGCACCTACATCCCCTGGGCATGCTAAACAGCATAATGTGACCCGAGGTACCCAACCCTCCTCGGGGCTACCAACCGACACCACAGTAGAATTTAGTATTTTATTCTTAATTAAACCTTTATATTTCTGTTTGAAGTACATTATGTCTTTCAGGGAAGTGTATATGTGTCCCTGTATCATCTGGGCCTTCGGCCCATAACCACATATTATTACGGTTGAGATACATTATGTCTTTCAGGGATGTGTGCACTGTAAGTGTCCCTGTTTCATCCGGGCCTGCGGCCCATAATCACACATTATCACCAAAGCAGTTTTTCATAAAGAAATTAGGCATGTGAGAACAATCAGGTATACAATTCCAATCATCGCATGTAGCAAACAAGGCAAGTAAACAAACAAACCACACCAACATGCATTCACAAAACATATATAAAAAGACTTGTAATGTCACCTCAAAATGCGGTTTATGACTTCTCCCCGATCCGAGTCTACGGCTCTCGAGATATCTCCCGTGCCTGAATACCGGTACATAATATAATCACTAAACTAATTTTAGAAGTAAAAACGTGCATGTATGCTAAAGGTACGCTCTTATCGAGTAACTCCCGTCCCTAACTATCAAATTGTAAGATTTCCGGGCCTAAGTCCAAAAGGATATTTTCTTCTTCATAACTCCAACGATTAGGGATCTAAGGTTCATCGGTTTAAGTAAATTAACAAATTCTCGGGCCTAAAGCCCACTAAATCTTAAATCACAAATTCCGGGCCGAGGGCCCACTTCCTTAAGTCCATATTTACCGATTATGAAATTGGGCTTCGAGCCCGTTCTTAATGTCCGTGAATTTAGTTATCCGTGATTAGGTCCTAAGTCCGTAACTTAAAGTCCATTTAAAACAATCCAAGTTTCACATTGGAATTATTGGGCTTGGGCTCGGTTTTTCCCTAAAACCGTCCTAAAGCCATTTCGAGCCCAAGGTTAATCGGCCTAAAGTTCTATCCGTGTCGGTAGGTTCTCCCGGCCACACACTCTAACTCTCCGCTCTCGGAAATCCTCAATTCACCAAATATATAAATATAAAAGTGTTTCGTAAAAATAAATTCTAAAATTTAAATACATGGTATAACCGAGACAAAACAAGGATAATACCGTCTAACACTCGTAAAAACGAGAATTATTGTCCGCTGGTCAGAACCCGAGCCTTCGCCGGAAAATTCCCGAGCCCTCGCCGGAACAGTGCGCGCTCGCCGGATTCCGGTCACTTCGCCGGAATTCCGCCGGAGCCCAAAAACAACCCCACACAACTGCCATCGTCCAAAACAACAACAACCAACAGGGTATACAGCTCAAATACAACACCCGCAGGCATAAAACGAAATTTAGCAAACTATGGCAACAATTCCTTAGCCGGAAAAACACTGCCAGCCTGCCGGAAAAACTTCTACAGCTTTACCGGAGGCAACCACCACGCACTGCCACCATCCATTCAATCACTCGATTCAAACCAAAACCAACACCAAAATTTCAACTCAAAACTTAACCCACATGATTAATTGGAATAAAGGACGAATCATTTCAGTTAATCCTTACCCGGAAACTGTCCCCCCGAGCAGGGTCCGAAGTCGTTCAATTCAGCACGCAGCTCTCCTGTCCAGAATTGAACCCATCCGCCTCTAGCGATCCTCGGCACCAACACTGCACCTGTACGGATCCGTCACCAGCACATCAGTCGCTCTTCACCCAGCAAATTCCGGCCACTACCTCACACACCCGCCGCCGATGACAAACCACCGCAAAAACCCGTCAACCCCTAACACCAAAAGAAAATCGAGAGGGGAAGAGGAAGAGGTCAGGACTTACCCAACGAGTTGGAGGCGACCACGAGGAGGACTCGCCTCAATCGACCTTTACCTCCCTTCCCTATTTCGACTGTCGCTAGTGAATGGCGACTCTGGCAGCGGCGGCGTGAAGAAAGGAAACGAACAAATGGTGGCGAGCTGAGGATTTGGGGACGACGGCGACAACAAGTGAAAGGGTTGTGTAGTTCGACGGCAGCACCAAAGGGAAAGGAAGGAGGTGAAGACGGCGTTGGTGTCGCCGAGACGGAAGAGAGGACGTGAGGTATTGGGGGCGACAGTGAGTGGAGAAGGAAGGACGAGTTCAGGGAAAGAGGAAGATAGAGATGTTGGGTTTCATACCGTTGGCTTCATGATTGAGGTTGGAGAGTGGGGAACAATGCCGTTGAGGCGGTGGCGAGTGGAGAAAAAACGGCAGGGAGAAAAGAAAAGTTGAAGGAGAAAAAAGAAGAAAGAAATAAAAGAGAAGGAAGAGGGCGCGCCTGTGCTGGGCTTGACCTAGCCAGCCGGACGACGTGTCGTCTGGTTTGGCTGGGTCAACCCGCCAGGTTGACTCTTTTTTTTTTAACCCTCAAAACGATGTAGTTTAAACCGAAACTACGTTATACGCCGCGTTTCATCCCGAAACTCGTTTTACGTCAGACAAAGCTCAATAGCGACATATTACCGCTTAAAATTAATAAATCCGAAGGGGAAATAAGTTAATTTTATTTCCCTTACCGGAAATTCGGAATTTTCTTTATAAATCCAAAAATGAAAAACCGGGGCGTTACAACTATTGACTGTGGAAATTGAGAAAAAGAAATTGGAATATGAAATTGGAATTGGAATTGATTTGAGATGTTGATATTATTGTCATGTGGAAAGTAGTGGTACGAACCGATGGTTTGAAAATTAATTTTGAGATGCTATGGTCGGTTTTTGGTTTGGTTGGCCTGTCATGCCTGTGGTTAGGGTATACCGAATACCCAGTGGCTCGGCTATGCCGAATATCCGCGGTGGCTCGGATATGCCGAATATCCGCAGAGGCTCAGATATGCCGAATATCTGGTTGGCATGACGTCGCCTGAGGTTGGGGTATACCGAATACCTAGTGGCTCGGATATGCCGAATATCCGCGGTGGCTCGGATATGCCGAATATCCTGTTGTTCTGATATGTGGATTGGTTCTTGACCTAGCTTCCGGAATTAATTAATAACCAGGTACGACCCTAGCTTGTCCAGTGACAGGGGCCTGGAAGATAAAAATTGGTAATAATAATTAAGCATTCTTTTGGCCTTGGCTCAGTTGTTAAGATATATTGTTGCTTGTCTGTGATTGCTTTTAAGTATTACGGTTGCCTGCATATCACTGTTTATCCTTCGTCGGTGAGCACTTCGGACTCACCCCTCACCTGCGGGCTTTCATCCCGTAGGATAAGTTGTTTCCGTAGTTCAGGTACGACGTTCGATGGCTGCTGCTTTCTTCTCCACCTGACTCCGGATCCATACCACCGTTGCATGTGCATAAGTCTTCCGCTGCTATTCTATTGCTTATATTGCTGTATTGCTGATTTCCTGTGATATGTAATGGTCCCCGAGTGTGGGTGACAGTTGTATTGATAGTTGCTATTGTATAATATTTGCACGATGTACTGTCTGTTCTATCATAATGAATAGTTTCGGCACGTGTTTACTGTGTTACGGTAAATACGGGTCGGGGTGCTTCAGCGCTTGTCTTCCTGCCGCGCTCGTCCTCGCCCGTCCCTGCCGCTCGCCGTGCCGCCGTCTCCTACCCGGCACCTCGACCCGTTTCTGCCAAGGTGAGTACCCGACTCACAAACGGGTTGGAACTCGGGTTGGACCCTGTTGACGGGCTGCCTCGCGGGCCTGGGCAGTTGGGCCTCACCCTGTTGGGCTGTTTCTGGTTCTAGGCTGGGCATGAGCTCACTATTCATGGCCCAGTCCAGTTTTTTTTTTTTTTAAGAAATAATTATATATATAAATACATAATTATATTTTGGAAAAAAAAGAAAAGGGATATTTTTCTGGAAATATATATATTACATAGTTAATATTTCTGAAAATATATAATTATGTTGTTATATAATTGTTTCTTTTAATGTGGTTTGTCTTTAGAAAATATATGTATATTTATAAATTTGTATTTGTTTTCAGAAATCAGTTTTTTTATGATTATATATTTTTTGGAAAATAATATATAGCATATGATTATTTTATATATATTTTTAAATAATAATATTTGGTAATTATATTATGGTAAATAGTTTTATAAAAATATTTTGGAAAATAAATATGTTATCTTTTCCAAAAAATTATGGTGATTATATTTTGGGGAAGTATAATTAATTTATGGAAATATTTTGGAAAGAGATTTAATTAAGGTATTAAATACCGAAGTAATATTCGGATATACGTACGGTATAATATTTTCGGTAAAGGGTAATAATAAAAGATATGTAACCGGGATGGGTTATTTCACAGTTTTGGCATCATAGCATACCGATTATGTGCATTTATGTGTATATATTGTTTTGTTGTATAGGTTCGGATATCGGGCAGTTTTCCGAGGAGCCGGCTTCGGACCGGACATTGTCTTCGGAGTTGAGTAATCGGCCAAGGTGAGGATAGATTTCCTTCAACATGTGCCTGTATTACTCGGTTATTGTGTTTGATGATTATTGCACTGTTGTTTTTTGCATTTGTTGTGATTATTGTCGGGATGTTTATCCCAGTATTTTGATTTGGTTTTTGGGATGTTTATCCCCGTGCGTCGGGTTTTGGATATTTATTTTTGTGTCTTTGGCCATAAGTATAATGGAATAAATAATAAATTGTGATAAGGATGTCGATCCTTGATTTTGGATAAGGATGTCTATCCCGGTATTTTGGTTAGAGATGTTGATTCCTGTGATTTGATTTTGATGATGATAATATAATTGTCACGTGGTAAGTAGTGGTACGACTCGATGGTTTAAGATTATTTTGTGGTGGCCATGACCTGAGTTACTTGTGATAAGCATGTCTATGCTTGGGATGTCTATCCCGTGATTATATTTGGGATGTCTATCCCTGGGTTCGTATTTTTGGGATGTCGATCCCTGGGTTCGTATTTTTGGGATGTCGATCCCTGGGTTCTCTTGGATTTGGTCTGGCACCCGAAATATGTTGATAACCAGGTCTGAACCCTAGCTTATCCGTGACGGGGCCCGGAAAGATAAAATTGGAAATTGGAATTTTATTTGAGTCTTTTGATTTCTTTTATTTTGGTGGTTTTAGCCTGTCTTCGACCTTGAGTAATTTAGGTGTTGCATATTGATTGTCTATCCTTCGTCGGTGAGCACTTCGGACTCACCCCTGACCTGCGGGCTTTCATCCTGTAGGTTGAGTTATTTGTGGTACAGGTTTGGGTGCATTCCAGACAAGCTGCGGCGTTATCCCTTGGACAGGACTTGGATCCATAGTTTGCATCTATGTCGCATACAGTGTCTTTGTGAGTTATTAAGTCTTCCGCTGTGCATTATTTTTGCTATTGTTGGGCCATTGGGCCTGTTATGTTGTTATTGATGTTTTTATTTTGGGCCGTTGAGCCCAAGTTACTGTTGTATACACTGTATGCTGGGCTTGGTTTGGTTGGGTCGCCACAGTTCCGGCACGTGTTTACTGTGTATGATAAATATGGGTCGAGGCGTTTCAGGTTTGCTCTAGCTACCAGATCAGATCTGCTTCTAGATCGGATGATACTGGTCTTCCTTTTGCTAGTTTTAGCAATCATTTTTGCAGGCCACGCAGGTACGTGTTCTCCGGTTACTGGGTCGATTGCTGAAGCTGGACTCGGCGAGTTTGGGAGCGGGTTGCTGTTCCACCAGTGGCTCGAGCCGGTAGCGTATTCCTTGGACCTCTACCGCCTTCCCTTCTTCTCAAGCATGTCTCTCTGTTTCGGGGGGTACTTGTATCTGCTAGTGTTTTTGTTTTCCTTATGTAATGGTGGTTTCCCCACCTTCTGTTTATAATCAATAAAATGCTTTCCGGTTTGATAAAAAAACAAGAAGGAAAGAAATATTAGCTCTAGAGGCTAAAAGGAGGATTTTTTTAAGAAAATGACATCATTAGAAAAAGCATTAAAACAAAGAAAAAAAAGAGACGTACATATTACAGGGAGAAGGAGGCATACATTTCCATTGCTCTTGCTACCATGTTCAAACACAATATTCTAAATTAAATTCTGAAACAATGTTAAACAGTTGTATTTTGTTTTTTTACTAAATTAAATGTCCAAATAGAAAATATAAGCATGTTGTGCTCTATCTAGTTGAGAAGAGGAAACTGTGAAAAATAGAAGTGAAGAGGGAGAAGAAAAATAACTACCAAGAGCAAATCTAAAACTCACAAAAGTATGGATGTGGCCAAGAAAGTCATAAACGCGTCATGCAAAGAAATTTATTTCTTAAATTCTAGCTTAACAAAAATAGCCCTTGTTATAAATTGAGGAAGAGAAAATATCGTTGTAATAAATGATAGTCGGGCTGCATTAAGCAACCGTTCCCTTCTAGTATTTCTACATAAATTTTGGTCCGTGCTACATAATGGCTTAAGGCCAAATACCCTTTTTTTTCCCCAGTTCTATGTTCTATAGCTTTTAAGTTTTGGAAAGTGCCTCATGGCGGAAGAAAAATGAAAAATGTTCTCGAAATTCAACACAAGGATGAAAAATATCTTTAAGAGAAAATATAGGAATGAAAAATGTGATTAGTCCTAATTAAATAGGTACCACCCGAATTTTAGGAAAAAGAAGTTGGCATTTGTTACCTAGTTAACATCATGATTTCCGAATTGATCCTGATTTCTCACCATATACCCCCAGGGATGTACTAAGCTAGTTCTTGTCCAATGCATTTATCCAAAAAACAAAAGAACTAAACTAAATTGAAAAGAGAGTAAAATTCAAGCATACATAAATTCAAAACCAATAGGATTCTCAATTCTCAACAAGCAAGGTAGCAACGCCTTACATGGTTCTACTTCTGCGCAAAAACCAAATGGGACAAATATGAAATACAACAACATTCACATTACAAATCTTAATCTTTTGGACAATAACAAACACAAACAAGTAATGCAATACAAAATAAAATAGAAAATAGAAATGCAAATTTCTGCTCCCCAAACTTAAAATTCACAACGTCCTCATTGGGGAATAGAATCAATCCACAAAAGTACTACAACAAAAAAATAATAAACAACACACACAGGGAGAAACTTCCCCAAACTGTCCAAAACAAATTGCTAGAAAAGAAACATGAGATGCATGTCATGAAAACCGAGCCAAATCAACCCTAACGGGTGAGGAGGGAATGGATATGCTCCTGAAGAACATCCAAAGTGGTACGCATATTGTGGATCCGCTCCTCCAAATCGGCCTGCATATTCCCAATGGTAGCCAGGACCTTCTAGAATCGCTACTCAATGTACGCCTACAGTGCATCAGACCCTATCTCAGGCGCTGTAGCAGGCTTTTTCCCTTTGTGCGCGAGCTTCTTGTCCATAAAAGTCTTAGCAAACAGAGGGGGTGCACGTGATAGACCCTAAAAGGGGCTTGTACCGGGCTAGATCAATACGAAAGTGGCGAGCGAACCATGCATTGAATCCTGCACAACCCAATGTAGGATGGGAAAGGTGATGCCGAAACAGTGTTGTCAGACCTTGACTGGCTCGACCGACTGAACCCGGTTAATCGTGACCCGGTTGATTCTCTGGTCCAGAAATTTCTTTGTCAAGTTCCGACTGAACTCGGGTTTGACCACTTTTAGCCCGAAAAAACCGCGACCCGGTAACCTGATCGGGTCAACCTCCAGTCCGAGTTTGAAAACATTGGCCGAAATTGCTAAAAAAGAAAACTCCGGATATTGACCGCCTGTTTGTTCTCAAAGCACCAGAACAAAAGAAGCTTCTTTTTCTGGACCACTTGCATGTTAATGGCCCGAAAAAAGATGGTCCTTGCAAGAACTTAAATACATTGCATTTGTGGAGCCTCATCCCAGGATGCTCATCGGTCCATGATATTCACCTACCAGTTCTCAATCCACAATAACAGAGAATGTTAACCTCAACATAATCATATCCGACTTCTGCTTCCCCACCGACGGAATTTGTTTCACTAATTGTTGCTTTAGATGGCGCGGCACTGATTTGCTGGACGATGGAGAAGAAGATTGCGAAGAGGGGGAAAGTTTAGGGTTCTTTCTTCCAAGGGGAGAGTTTTATTTAGGTTTAGATAGGGGAAAGGCCTCGTTTGGGAGAATGAGATTGTTAAAATTAATGTGGGTGAGTCTTTTTTTTTTTTTTAACTCAAATCGAATTGAGCCGGCGAATCGGGTGTAAAAATCTGGCCAACCAGCCGATATTTTAATTTAAAAATTGGAAAACAATTTTTGTAATTTTGAAAATTAAAATTTTCGGGAAACAGGTGGGGCCACTTTTTTTTTTTCTACTTGGATTACATAAAAAGGACACAAAAACTCCCAGACACACAAACGAGACAAATATAAAACTCGAGGTACCAAAGGGTGCTTGACGGGCTTACAATTAAAGGTTGAGGTGCAACTTTTTATCAGGTGCATTAACGCAGTAAATTTTGTGAAGAGAGCAGGGCAAAAACTTGCATTCAAAGGAGGGGGCAGAAAACTGAGTGGGTCAATTTATAAGAAAACCTTTAGCTAGCTCATATTACCAAGTGCGGGCCTTTAGCAAAAACAACAAAAAGCCCAATATTTTAACATCCATCAGAAAATGACAAAATACTTTTAGCCCAATTCATTTAAAGTGTATGAATCACCACCATTGTGTATGGTTTAATACCCTGAAAACGTTTTATTTAATGGTTAACATCACTATGTTTTTCGGAAAAAAAAAAGAGTACAAAATAACTTTGTAAACTTGAATTTGCCATAGAAATTAGCAATTTAAAGAATTATTATATACTCACTCCACCCTAAAAAAATTGACGTACAAGGTACAAGCTCGGATATGAGATGGAAACAAAAAAGTTTGACCTACAAACGCTACACACTAATTTAGAGGAGTAATTAATATACAAGATTCTAAAAATAATTAATTAAATTGTAAATATTTTACTTTTCTAAAGGGATAAATTTTTTAGAACAAGCCTCTAATTCCCTTGAGGGACTACAGCTATAATAATTTTAATATCTTTAATGAATTTTGATTTGCATGATATTATGATTTATGATCATTTGGATTAGAGATTTTGGATTAACTGTTTTTATAGTTTTCTGGGTCAAGGTGTGAGAAGTAGAGAGAAAGAGTAGAGGAGGAGGAGCGAGCGAGCGAGGGAGGGAGCATGTCGATCCTAGGCGAAGATGGTCGGGGATTTGAGCTGGCGAGGAAGCTGGAAGCATTAGGGGTGTGGAGGAAGTGGCTGGGTGACCCACTCTACTCCACTTTCTTCCACTCCCTCTCTTCTCCCTCCTCCTGGGACTCCTTCCTCCGCCCTGACCCTTCCAAGTCCAAGGCCCAGATCCACCTCCAGCTCCGCGCCCGCGCTCTCCTCTTCGACAAAGCCACCCTCTCCCTCTTCCTTAATTCTTCTTCTTCTTCTTCTTCTTCTTCTTCTTCCTCCTCCTTTCCCCTTCTTCCCAACCTCAATCCCAATTGTCAGTGCTCTCTCTACCACTCTCCTCCATGCTTTTTTAACTCTCTCCTCTTTTTTTTTTTTTTTTCTTTCTCTCTTTATGTTCACTTACTTGGCTTGGATTCTTAGATTTGCAGTTGCACGGCGATGACGTTTACTTCACGCTAGAGGACGGCGATCCACGGCGAGAGGCACCCACTAAGGTCTTATACTCCACTTGTCTTTCTGATTGTACTTTTAAGATTCTGGCTGGAAGTGCCTAAGCTGGGTTTTCTTGGAATTGTGAAAATTTTAATGTTTGCAAATGGGTAATCTTAGCCTAAGCTAGCATCTTACATTTTAAGTGTCTTTCTAGCGAAAGAAACGTAAGTGGTATTATTTCCGGGAATTGTCACAATTTTGTGGCTGGATGCTGCTTCGATTAATAAAATTTGACATCCCATTGCTGTGCTTTTTGTTAGATATTGGTAGGAGTTTAGGATGATGTGTATGGGGCATGCTTTGGGATGGTTTCTAATGCTTCCAGCTATGAATTGCCACCCAATACTATTTCCTTCTGCATTTTGCATCCTCCGCCTCATTTGTCTATAGGACCTGTTCATTTTCATATCTTTTTGCGGTCGTCCAACAATGCTTCGTGTGGGTTTGCAGAGTCATTCTAAATCTTCTTTTAGTGTGGGGTCAAGATATGGTGAATCTGAAGCTGACAACATACCTCAAAGATTCAGGAATGAAGAGTTTCCAGAAACGTGGTATAACCAATTCATTGAAAAGCTTAAGGTTGTCAGACCATATAGGATATCTTTCGGGGATAGGGAGTCTGACAAACGTTCACCTGAGGAGATGTCTACTTACCTTAGAGTTGCTATGAAGCATAAGAGAAGGCGTGCTGCATTCCAGACTGATGAAAGCTTGGGCTATCCAAGTTCAGCTGTGGAAAGTACATCTTTTGATAACTGCAACTCGGTGGACGATGATGTTGCTTTTTTCCCCGAAACAATGTTTATGCTAAACTGTGTTCCTGATATTGCACTCCCACCCGTAATTAGAGCAAATGACAGTCCGAAAGTTGAGTTTCGTGGAGTTCTTGATGCATTACCCCAGACCAGGAGTTCTGTGGTGATAGAAAGGCTTGGTATTAGCATGGAACATGGAGGAAGTTTGCATCGTGGGAAAGTTGGGTTGGAAAGTAACAGAAGAATTCTTGGACAAGAGCAGGCTTCTATTCTGTCGCAAAAGGTTGTAGCCCGTATGTTGACACGAGCAGGCTTCGACAGTGCAGCTGAAGTTCCGGTTGAAGTTTTATCCCAATTGCTTAGGTGTCATATCTCTAAACTAGGCCGTACACTAAAACTTCTTGCTGATAGTTATAGAAAGCAGTGCTCTGCAATTGAACTGCTTAAGATGTTTCTTCAAACTGTGGGATATGGGTATGTCTGCAATCTTTTTTGTGATTTCTTTTTTAAATCAAATTGCTTCCAACTGATGTTCTTGAACAAAAAAGCTAATCATGCATAATTTGCTGGATCTATATACATTTCTCTTCAAATACTCGAGGAACACTTATTTTGTGACCTTTTGTTCATGTAATCATATAATACTGTAATGTCAAATTGGAGACTATCGCATTATTGGATGCTACTGTGTTCCTTTTAATTTTTCTTTACCCTATTTTTGTTTGTTGTGTTTTGTATCAAATAGTGGCATCCTAGTTGAATTTCCAGCAAACCTAGATTTTAGAAACATAACCACAGTAGTAACATCAGTCATAAGTAAAATTTGTATTCTTCACCAATCTGTCTCTCTTGCTCCCTTTTCTATTTCATCCAGGGTTGCCCTTTTACTTTCCCTTTTAGTTTCTTTCTAGAACTGGGACTTAATTTCCTGTAATACAAAGCTGCTAACAATTAGCTTCTTCTTTGCCAGTAACTTTGCATCTTTAATGGAGCTTGTTAAGGATGGCACGAGGAATATAATGCAACCCACCCAGCAACAAGTACATGGAATCCAGTCACAGCTGCAGGCTCAGCACCAGGCTTCCCTTCGGCTACCCCAACAAGTATGGAATAAGTAGTGATTAATTTACATGGACCCCATTTTTCCTGCTGATCTTTCTACGTTAATTTTGTCCCAGTAGCTTCAATATGGGTCCATCAAACTGGTTTGAAGACATGGTTGGAGCCTTTCTTTCTTGCATGAGTCAATTATGCTAAGCTTCCTTAGCATGTTTAAGCTCCTTTTCCAACGGAAGCTTCTTTTTACTCAACTCACACAAAAATCATTTCTGCCCCACAGTTGTTGGCAATATGTTGTGTGGAAATTTATGTAGTTGTCTTTTGGAAAATTTTTAATTGCGTTTAGTTATGAGTTGTTGTGTCTTCATGTTCCACCATAACTTAGGCGCTCACTTCTAAATTGTTTTGAATTTTCTCTTTTCTGTTTGTGACTAAAAATTTACATTATGATTTTGCCTTTCAATAGAAAAGAGAATTTTGTCTTAGCTTATTATTATTATTTCTTTTTGGTGCTTATATGCCAGAGATGATAAATCTTCCTTAGTCATAATTTTGGCATTGTATGTGGGTTAGCAGGGGCTTCCTTAATGTGGAAGAAGCTTTTTAATTCTTGGCCTTCGCTGATTTATGGTGAAGCTGCAGGTTCAGCGGCAAATGCATCCCCAGATGCAGCAGATGGTTCATTCACAAAATCTAGCTTTTCAGCAGCAACAGCAGCAACAGCAGCAGTTGGAGAGAACACAGAGGCGCCAATCATCTACTCCTCGTCCCGGTGTTGACATTGACAAGGACAGACAACTGGTACAGGTGAAACTTGAAGCCCCATCAGAACTAGATGTCAGCAATGCTTTCAATGCTATCCACTCTAGGCATCCACAGATGCAGTTTCGGCAGCAACAACTTGCTGCTATGGCAAATCTTCATGCACAATCTAACAATCAGCTTAGGCAGATGACGTCCCTACAGGTTCCTCAAATGCAGACCCCGTAAGTAAATTTGAGGGAGAAAAGTTCTTCATGTAACAGAAGCGCTTGTCGAACTTCCTAAACATTCTTATTTGCATGCAGGAACATGGGCCTTGTTAGGGCTCCTCCAGTGAAGGTTGAAGGATTTCAGGAATTGATGGGTGGGGATGCCTCAATGAAACATGACTCCGAGGAAAATAAACTAACCTCTCCATCAAGTAAATAACTGTTGACACTATTTATTGATTACCTTGCGAGATCTTCACTTGGTAGTTTCACTGTAATTCCTTCTTCGAGTTTCAAGCTTTAAGTTTCGTAGGAAATGCGTCTTATATTTTTTAACTTCTAGTGATGTATATATATAGCTAGATTGTTATATGTAAGCCAAATTCTGCAGCGCTGGAGGAAATTAAGGTGTTCCTTTAATTTTCCAGACCTTTACGGCAAAAATAAAAAGATTCTTAGAAAATATATTGTACTTTAATTCTTCACTGCCTTAAGGGGTTTGCCGCTGTTGCTGACTTGCTGGTGTTGAGTTTGTGCTTCTTCCCATTTGTTGCCGAGTCATTCTCCACATCCACTCCCAGAAAGAAGCTGCTTGAGGACCATTCTTCCTATATCCTGCACCTCCTTCTCTTTACTCGGGGTCTGAATAGCTCTTTAAATGTGTTCTCCAATGCCTCCTCAATTATGCTATAAGGCTGCGTTTGGAACACTGGATGGGACTGGACTGCACGAGACTGGACGGGACTGGACTGGACTGGACTAGACAATTGTATTGTTCAATATAGTGTTTGGTATAGTAGACACTGGATGAGACTGTTGTGCCTAATTATGTTTGGTTAGCTGTGGACTGGACTGGACTAGATATAGTAAATGTCAAAATTATCCTTGGAACCGTTGTATTGGATTATGTTGGGTTAAATAGTCTAGATTAAATTAAGATGTTGTCATTATACATGCAAATATTATCATTTATTTTGATAGTTTTTTTTGGTAAGTATTTTGATAGTTAAGATGTTAAAAAGAATATTTTGTTGGTTTGTTTGCATTGTAACAAAAAAAAAAAGATAGTCCAAATATGAATATGATAATGATATAAATAAAATTAATATGCTTATAAAGAAAGCGTATGGGGGACGTAATAATATATGCTTCGCTAAAATCAAGTAAATGATTATCCAATATTAATGATTATAAATACTAACATAAAACATATTCAATAGATAATTTTACAACTTGTTGAAAAGCACTCGTAAATGACCTTGATTTAGAAACCTGATTTAGAAAATATCCCAAATATAATACCTTGATGAACCCTAAAAATCCAATTCATCAAATTTGGCCAAATCAATTCGAATTAGTCATTTAAGGCATCAAACATTACTTAACAAATGTTTCTCCTCAAATAATTTGAAGATTACAACTCAAAATTGGAAAATCCCCAATTCGACTTGTGATGAACCCTAAATTCCAATCCACCAAAAAATCAAATAGCCAACCCGAAATCAACACGTTTTGTAGCAATTAAACATCAGCTAAGTATTTATCCCAAGCAAAATTCGATCTACAAAATACTGAATTTCACAATTCATGTTTGGGTTGTACATGCCCAATTCAGGTTGGTTTTCATTCCAAATTGAAAACTAATCCAACCTTAAATCCACACCTAGTTTCTTCCTTTCAGTTTCAATTGCCTCTCCCAATGTCCCTTGGTGGCTGTTTTGGCCGGAAATGACGACAAAGAGGGAGGAGTTCTCAAACATGAATAGAAAACAACAAGAAAAGGAGGAAGGAGGCAAGAAAAAAGGAGACAACAACAGCCGGAACGAGTGGAAGACACGACGGACTGTGGTGGTGAGTTCATGGGAGAGATTGGAGCTTGAGCAAAACAATGGCGAGACCTTTCGGTTGAGAGTGTGAGAGGGAGGGAGGGAGAGGGAGAGGGAGAGGGAGAGGGAGAGAGAGGAGGGGCTGTGCCGATGGGAGAATGAGAGGAGGATGAGTGAAAAATAAGGTTTTATCATCAAGGATAATTTGGGATTGAAGAATTTCAGCAGGGTTAAAATTGGAAAGGAAACAGTATTGTCCCATTGCACATGTTCTTGCCGCAGGTTTCGTTTAGGACAGAAATTTACAAATTTTGTCCCTCTCGTTTGGGACGCGTGTCCCACTCACAAAGCTGTCCTAAGAGGCAAACACTCTTTAAAAATGGCTTGTCCCAACGCGCATGGGACATAGCCCATGAGGCAAACGCACCCTAAGTGGCCTGCTCCTTCTCCCCTTTGCTCGAGTCTGTCTCAAAATTTCTGTACACATTCTCTGCACAGAGCTAGGGCTCGAAACAGAAGGGAGATTCAGTTACCACTCCCTCACCACCTCTTGGAGGTTGCAAACATCGAACGCACATAATGTCTATTAACTATTTCATTTATGCATTTCATAGTAATAGAAAGAAAATATATGTATATCCTACTGACTTAGAATTTGTAACTTGCTATCGGCAAAGATTTACCTCCATGCAAGGATGATTCATTCGGATAGAGTGGAGAGTCCCAACTCCAGAATTCATGTTGTACAAATCCACATTGGAGGTGGCTGTTATTAGGGCATGGATTTTAGTTGAGATTATCAAATTGGGATTTTTTTTTTTGAGAAACATCAAATTGGGAATTTTGATAGCCTTAAAAGCGTATTTTTATTTAGGTGAAATAATTTTTGTTTAGTGCACTCTCTCCTCTCCTTTCTTTTCCATTTATGTGGGTAATACGTGAAGTCTCCCTGTATGGCCAGGCTCCTAGTAGCTCCTGAGCCTTGAGTCTTTCATATTACATGTAAAAAAAAAAATGATGTGCCAAAATTTCAGAATTTTAATGATAGTGAGTATTTTTTTATGTGGGATTCAGATTCAAAACTTCATTCCTCTTGTATTTTTTGCCCAACGTGCTACAAGCTCATCCACAACGAACAAATTTGTAATGGCTAAAACCGGATAGTCAGTTTTGGGAATAAAAAGGATTTTGCCTTAGTTTGTTTGGTATTCGTACTGAAATTTCATGATTTTTGGTACCTGTATTTGGTAGTTTTCATTAATTTTGGTACTTACAGGAGATACGTGTCAATTTTATATGAGGCTACTTCATCTAGTGGTCAACCCCACTTGGGTTCCCCCAATTTCAACCCGAAACCACAAAAAATTGACCCGTTTCGGGTCTAACCATACCAACTACCCAATTTTATTTTTAAAAAGTGAGAATAATTCTGAAAAGTATTATAAAATTAATAAAAAATAATTAATTAATCTCACTTGTAAATAAAAAGTGAGACGCCCCGATCCGAATTTACCGTTATTCACAGTAAACACGTGGGACCAAATACTATTACAGAAATCACGCCAGGAAATTCAACCATCAATATATTACAGAACCAGTTCAAGTCACCGACACACGGAGACATTATTACATCAAACAACTAAAGCAGAAAGACAAATACAAACAGCAGCAACGGAAGACTTAACACATCACAATAACATATAGTAGTAATGCATCGCGGGGTGGATCCGGGACTGGCAGAGGGTGCGCCACAGCTAGCCTCGAACGTACCTGTACTACGCACAGATCAATCTACGCGACCAGGTCACGTAGGCGAGGGGTGAGTCCGAAGTGCTCACCGGGTAAAATCCATAAGTAAAGACAAATATGCAGGCAACCAATAATAACCAAGTCACAAAGAAACAAACAGAAGTTCATACCACTTACCAGAAAGTATTCCGTGTTATTCTGGACACACTATCCGATTTTATTAACAGGGCCCCTATCACTAGTTAAATGTTGGCCGTCGCCAGGTAGCCGATCTAGCTAAACCCAGGGTACTCTCCGTAACAAAAAAACAAACCGGCACAGCCAGGGAACGGACACCAAGCACACTTCTCCCAGTGCCAAAATAATAATCAATAACCAGGTACAGACAGGGAGCGGACACCAAGCACATCTCCCCCAGCACCAAATAACAAAACAGGACTACCATCAGGCTGTACCAACATTTAACCGTGATACTAAACGTCTAAGTGATTTTATTTTATTATTGAGCTTATGCCCTGTTGTCCAAACTTTACTAATCAACCCAAGCAGGCTCTCGGCCTCTCTGCTCGACCAAAATAATAAACAATTCAATAGCAATATTCCCGGTACCCGGTATGATCAACAATAATAATTGATTCAACAAACTCATAACATCGATATCAACAGCAAGCAGCACAATCACAGCAAACCATTAACAAACCATTCACAGCCACAATAGTAGTATCATACCAGCAAAAATAATCCACAATAACAAACAACAACTTGGTATTATGGCGACATATTTATATTTACTTATCCTCACCTTAGCCGATAAATTCTTCGGGGAACTCGTTCACCGGTTCTGGTTCCAAGTGCTCGTGCACATTATCAACTCCTATACAACAATATATATATTCACATAAAATGCACAAATAATTGAAATGCAAATGATACGATGTATCCTACTCGGTTATTTATCCTGGTGTATACTCCATTATCATCATCATTCACCATTTAATTACATAGGCCGGAAATATTATATCCGATTATTATTCCGGTGCTTAATACTTTGATAATACCCTTTCCAAAATTATTACCAGAAGGTTATTTATCATAATATAGTCTTCTAGTGGAAATAGTTATATATATCTCTTCTACATTTATCAAAATTATTTACCAAGTATTATTAGTTTTTTAAAAGTTATAAGCCAATTTCCAATTAATTCCATTTATATTTTTTTTCCAAAATTTTCGTATTTATTATTATTTTTTTATTTTACTGGACTGGGCCCGTGAATAGTGCCAGCCAGGCCTTGCACAGTGCCAAGCCCAGGCGCAGGCCCGTATATAAAACCCAGGTAACCCAAAAGAAAACCCAGGCCCAAGTGAACAGTCCAGTTTGAGCCTAGGCCAGGGACCCGTCGGGTCAACCCGGCCTGGCCACGACCCGGCTGCTGAAATGGGGCAGGGGGTTGTCTTCAACCTGCAGCTCACCTGAGTTGCAGCGACGGGAACACGCGAGCAGGGACGCCTGCAGGTGCGGTCTGGCGGCGCGAGAGCAAGGCGGCAACGCGGCGACGTCGAGGTGCAAGTCTCGGTGGCGGGCTCGCTCGGTCGGTTCACGCGAAGGTGGAGGCGCGGTGGTGGACGTCTCTGGTGGTCGCAACGGCGAACGAGGAGGAGGAAGGAAGAGGCGGCGCGACGTTAATGGCGGCGAGCGTGGTGTCGAGTGGTGGCTCGCGGTGGTGGTCGGGCTTGGTGGTGTCAGCCGTGGAGGGGAGGAAGAAGAGAGGGGATGGTGGTTGGGGTTGTTGCCCAAAACGGCAACGTTGTGTGATGTGTGTGTTGCTGTTTGTTTGTTTTTTTTTTTATAAGGGTTTATGCTTGGTTTGAGGAAGGCAGTGTGTTGGGTGCAAGAGGAAAAGGCAAAATGAGTTAACTGGTTTCTTTTGCAGGTGATGAGTAGAGGAGATGAGAGCTCCTTTTATAAGCAGTGTAAGCTGCAGTGTAAGCTTGAAGATTTTTCTTCCTTCCCAGGGAAGAAGAAGCTTGTCGGGGGCAGCGTCCAGGTGAAGAAGAAGTTGCCTGGGCGGTGGCGTGAACGAGAAAAAGGTGGTGCTTGCGTAATGCACACACCCAACCGGGTATTGTCCGGACCAGCAAATAACTAAAATACTCACTTTATTTTATTTCTGGTCCGTTCTTTCAAGGTTAAAACTGACTTTTCTTAAAATTCCTGGACCCGAAAAATGCCAACTTCGGTCCATAAAATCCGCAAAGAAATCTAGAACATGGGACAAGAGTGTAAATTGGTTGATGATTAGGAAGATGCTTAAGGTTAATTAAGTATGCTTAGGCCTAATTAAGTATGATTATTAATATAAGACATGGATTAAATTATGACATTGATTATACTATTATTATATGCCTTTAAATACAATTTGATATGCCAATTATTATTATATGGTTAAATGCACTAACTAGGTTTTGATTATGACAAACCTATACAAACCGATGTGTAGCATGTATTGTGCCTAACCATGTATTGTAGCTCACATGAGGAGCTTCCAAATCGTGATCATGCCATGGGTGATGAGTGAGTGGGATTATTTTTTTTGAAGCATGAGATGTCGCTTTCAACATACAAACTCCCATGCCACTTGTGATTATTTTATCCTTAAAAGGATTGGTCAACAACCTAGTTTCTTGTGTTTATAACATTGAATTATAGCTCACAAAGGTGTTCAAATCGTGATCAACATGTGGGAAGAAGTGTGAGTGGGATTGGAGGATGTGTTAGTGGAGTTGACATGTCGCTTTCAACAAAAAGCCAACCATGTGAGTTGATTTGTTTAATCCTTATGGGCATTGGTCAAACAACCTAGGACACTACTATTTGTGGGATCCGAATCAGTGAAAAGCCTACCTTAAACAAATCAAAAGTCAGCTGAATTCAAACTTCCTAGGACTAACCTAGGACTATGCTAAACAATGACATCAATGACAAAAGCTGCAGACCGCTGGATCTCGTGCCAAAGTGAAAGGGACAACAGGCAATATGAACGTTGACGCTCTGGCACCTCGGGAGACAAACCAGCTGGATAGAAAGGGACATGCAACGGTTCAAATTCAAATTGCCACCGTCCACCTTGTCTATATAAAGTGATGCTGATTCAAGGAGAACTTCAGAGCTGCTAAACCGCGTTTCAGAATTCAAGCAAACATAGTTGCATTTGCAATTCTCAATCAAGCAAAGAGAAAGAGAGAAAAACTTTTCTTAGTTCATACATTGAGAGAAAATATTTGAAGGGAAAAGTTGTAGTACTTAATTGTACACTTTGTTTCAAAGGGTCTTCTGTAAGACAAAGCTAGGGAAAGCATTGTGGTGAGTGTGTAAGGTTTGAGTTGAGCCTAAGGGAAAATCTTGTATTTTACGTTAGTGGTTGAACCCGTGAAAAACCATAATAAGAGTTAGTTAGAAATCTCAAAGGGGGATCCTTGAGTAGTGGATGTAGTCCTGTGTGGCGAACCACTATAAATCGTGTGTCCAATTGTCTCTAACCTTTCCTCCTTGTGTGTTAATTAGTTTGATCATTTGCGTTCTTAAACACAAAACCTAAACACATAAACACTTTGGCATTAGTGACACCAAATCGGGTTTAATCTGAAAAAGGCTAATTCACCCCCCCTCTTAGCCACTTTGGGCCAACAATTGGTAGCGGAGCGAGGTATCTCCATTTGTGGATTAACATCCAGGAGAAAAGATCATGGTATTTGAGGGAAACAACATCAACAATGCACCCTTCTTCAATGGTCTCAACTTGGATCATTAGAAGTTTCGCATGAAGACCTTTCTTGAAGGAAAGGATCTTGAGATGTGGGAGGTTGTAAATTCTCCTTACTCACGTTTAACGAAGGAAATGAAGACCTGGAGTGAAGCTGAGATGAAGAAAGCCAAACTAGATGCCCAAGCAAAGAATGCACTCCTTGTGGCATCAGTCAAGTCGAATTTGAAAGAGTCAGATCATGTGAAACATCACATGAAATTTGGAGTACTTTATGCATTGCGCATGAAGGAACTAACCAAGTCAAAGAGTCAAAGATGAATCGGCTGATAAGAGATTTTGAGCTTTTCCAGATGCTGCCTGATGAAACAATACAAAAACTTGACACAAGATTCACCATCTTGTGTAATAACTTGGCTTGTCTTGGCAAGACCATTACAAACAAAGAAAAGGTAACAAAAATTCTTCGATCTCTTCCTTCTGAATGGGAACCAAAGGTCACTACTATTGAGGAAGCCAAAGACATGAACACTCTCACTTACAATGATCTTACGGGAAGTCTCATTGTTCATGGGTCAAAATTTGAAGAAAAACCAAAAAGAAAGAAGGATATAGCTCTCAAGTCCTCACATGAGAGTGATTCCGAAAGTGACCCAGACGTTGCCTTAATTACAAGAAAATTTGTAAAATTCATGAAAAGGAGAAACCTCAAGGGTAGGAACTTCAGAGGTGTGAAGGTTGATGAATCAAAGAAGGAGCAACCTTTGTGCTATGGTTGCAATCAACCCGGGCACATCAAGGCCGAATGTCCCAACATGCGAAAATCCAAGTTCAACAACTTCAAGAACATGGGTAAGAAAGCAATGACTGCATGGGATGTGCTTGATTCAGATGATGAATCAGATGAAGAGAAATCGGCAAACCTTTGTCTTATGGCACGAGAAGAAAAAGAGGTAAATCATTCCAACTCATGTAGTTTCTCTTTTGATGAACTCCATGATGCATATGAAGAATTATTTGAAAGCTTTAAAGCCATGGTTAAGACAAACAAAATATTAAAAAGGAAGGTCGAACTCCTAGAAACTGAAAAGGAAGAATGTATGGTAAAAAAATGAAGAAATGGCTGAAAATTTGACCCTGTCCAATAATGGCTTTGAAGACGCCAAAGCGGATAAAGAAACACTCGCTAAGTCACAAAAGGTTCTTGTGCAACAACTTGATACATGTAAGGAAGAGAATACAAGACTCGCACATGAAAATGTGGATCTGAAAAAGATTGTAGATTCTCTGAAAAGTATGCTTGAAAAGTTTGATCATGGTAGTAAAGGTTTAGATATGATTCTAAGTCAACAAAGACATACATTACAAAAAGTAGGTCTTGGAGCTACACATCACATTTTTCAAGCTAAGCCTAACTATTCTTCTAATACCCGAAATACTAAAGCATATCATCAGACTGAATTTGTTAGGACTGCAGCTAGCCATAACATCACTTGTCACTATTGTAATAGACATGGACACAAAATCAAAAATTGCATCTTTAGGAGAAAGACTTGTCCTATAAAGTTTATGTGGGTACCTAGAGGTACCAAGACTAATTCACAAGGACTCAAGCAAGTTTGGGTACCTAAAACTTGACATTGCAACAGGTCAATGGGGATGAGTGGGTGCTCGATAGTGGGTGCTCAAGACATATGACGGGTGATATGTCCAAGTTCTCATCCTTAAATCCAAGAGGTAAAGGTCCTGTCACCTTTGGCGACAAATCAAAAGGAAAAGTATTGGGTGTAGGCAATGTCGGTAAGGATCTAACCATTGGGCATGTGTTGTTAGTTCAAAATTTAAAATTCAACTTACTCAGCATAAGTCAGCTATGTGACCGTGGATGCAAAGTAATTTTTGAATCTAACAAATGCTTAGTAACTAACAATGATGATAATCAAACTTTGTTTATTGGTAAAAGACAAGGAAACTTGTATTCCATTAATATGGTTGATGTCTCTAATCCGAAAAACAAGTGCTTAAATGTTAGTACAGAAACAGCTGAACTTTGGCACAGAAGATTAGGGCATGCACATCATGAGCTTATTGCAAAACTTCAAAACAAGGAACTTGTGAGGGGACTACTTATGTTGAAATTTGAAAAAGAGAAGGTATGTCATTCATGCCAAATTGGAAAGCAATTCAAAAGCTCATTCAAGCCTAAAAAGTGCATCTCCACTACCAAACCATTTGAGCTACTACACCTTGATCTCTTTGGACCTATTAAAGTGGTAAGTCTTGGAGGTAAGTGTTACACTTTTGTTATTGTAGATGACTACTCTCGTTTCACATGGGTCATCTTCCTCTCACAAAAGGACCATGCACTTTAAGAATTCGCTTCCTTGTTAAGAAAACTCCAAAATGAAAAGGGTTATAAATTAGCCAAGATTAGGAGTGACCATGGTGGTGAGTTTGATAACCTTGTCTTTAATCATTTTTGTGATGAACATGGCATTGAGCATGCATTCTCGGCTCCTAGAACTCCCCAACAAAATGGGGTAGTTGAAAGGAAGAACCGAACTCTACAAGAAATGGCTAGGACAATGTTAAATGAACAATCTTTGCCAACTTATCTTTGGGCTGAAGCAGTAAATACTGCTTGCTATATCCTAAACCGTGTAACAATTAGATCATAACTATAGAAAACTCCATACGAGCTTTGGCATGATAAAAAACCAAACATTAGCTACTTTAAAGTTTTTGGGTCAAAGTGTTTTATACTAAATACCAAGGACTCCTTAGGTAAGTTTGATGCTAAATCTAATGATGGTGTGTTTCTTGGATACTCAACTAGGAGTAAAGCATATAGGGTCTATAATAAAAGAACTCTTATAGTTGAGGAATCAATACATGTTGTATTTGATGAACTTGTGCAAACTAACAATGGTGTTGATGATGAGAATATGCTTAGTCAGGATAAACAACCTGGAGATATCCTTGTTGATAACCTAGAAAAGTCTGCTGAGATTGAAAAGGAGAAAGAAGTACAAATTGCAAGTGCAATTCAAAATGAAACCCTTTCAAAATCTACACCATCTGCTGTTCTTGACAGTTCGGCATTGAAGGTGCCAAAAGGACTACCAACCTGTGACATTATTGGAGATCCATCTAAAGGTGTAACCACTAGATCATCCTTGCACAATCTTAATTCCCATCAAGCTTTTCTCCCACAAATTAAGCCCAAAAATGTCGATGATGCTATCAATGATGAAAATTGGGTGATGGCTATGCAAGAAGAGCTCAATCAATTAGAGAAAAGTGAGGTTTGGGAATTAGTTCCTAGACCCACCAATTATCTAATAATTGGGACAAAATGGGTATTTAGGAACAAATTGGATGAAGCTGCAAATGTGACAAGGAATAAAGCCAGGCTTGTGGCACAAGGCTACTACCAAGAAGAAGGAATTGACTTTGATGAGTCTTTTGTGCCCGTTGCTCGCCTAAAGTCCATTCGGATGCTCCTTGCATATGCATCCTACAAATCCTTCAAACTCTACCAAATGGATGTGAAAAGTGCCTTTCTGAATGGTATAATCATAGAAGAGGTGTACGTGGAGCAACCTCCCGGATTTGAGGATTATGAGCATCCAAAACATGTCTATAAGCTTAAAAAGGCTCTATATGGGCTCAAACAAGCTCCTAGGGCATGATATGACAGGTTAAGTGCTTTTCTTCTCTCTCAAAACTTTGTTAGAGGTAAAGTTGATTCCACACTTTTTGTGAAACACCAAAATAATGACTTAATTATTGTACAAATCTATGTTGATGATATATTATTTGGTGCTACTAATGATGCTCTATGTCAAGATTTTGAAAAACTAATGCACAGTGAATTCGAGATGAGCATAATGGGAGAACTGAACTTCTTTCTTGGATTCCAAATCAAACAATATGATGATGGTATCTTCATTGGTCAAACTAAATATACAAAGGAGCTACTGAAATAGTTTGGCATGTCAGACGCCAAAGTAAGCCCAACCCCGATGAGCACAACAACAAAGCTTGATAAAGATGAATCCGGTAAAGATGTGGACATTAAGAAATATAGAGGTATGATTGGAAGTCTCCTCTATCTCACTGCATCTAGACCTGATATTATGTTCAGTGTGTGCTTGTGTGCTTGCTTTTAAGCATGTCCTAAAGAATCTCATTTGAGGGCTATTAAAAGAATCTTTAAATATGTAAATGGAACACCCTCTCTAGGTTTTTGGTATCCCAAGGTTGAGTCATTTAATTTAATTGGATATTCTGACGCTGACTTTGCTGGATGCATGCTTGATAGAAAGAGTACTAGTGGGACATGCCAATTCTTTGGAAATTCATTAGTTTCTTGGTCTAGTAAGAAACAAAATTCAGTAGCTACATCAACAACCGAGGCAGAATATGTAGCTGCAGGATCTTATTGTGCACAATTACTTTGGATGAAACAAACCCTACTAGACTATGGTTTAAAGTTTGAAACTATACCAATCTTATGTGATAGTTCTAGTGCCATAAACTTAACTAAAAATCCTATTCAACACTCTAGAACAAAACACCTAGAAATAAGGCACCATTTTATTAGAAATCATGTGCTTAAGAAAGATATAACAGTTGATTTTATCACAACCGAGAGGCAGCTTGCAGATATATTCACTAAACCCTTGAAGGAAGAACAATTTGCAAAAATTCGGTTGGAGCTAGGTATGTGTAATGCACCTTAAAATTCAAGGCTATCCAGGTATGTGCTTCTAACTCCTTAAAACATGTGACATGCATTCAAAAGACACACACATCACTCTAGAAAATCCGAGCTATGATGGATGGTAAAGTGATAAGCCTAGAGGTCTACAGAAAGTGGAAAACTGGTCAGGAAAGGAATCTGGACATTTTGGCATCGTCGGCGCCACTACACGAGGAGATGATTTATTGAATAAAATAATATGCACGGGTCTGACAGTGCAAGTGGACGGAAAAGCGGCTACAGTGTATGTTGGATAGAGTGCGTGATTGACAGGGAGATGAATGTTACCTAGAGGGCTATAAGGTTGAGTGTTATTGCTGCATTAAAACTCTTTATTACCCGTTAGATAGGAACGGCAACCCACCTCCACTACATAACCTCCTTCCTTATCCAACCTCACCTCACAACCGACTTTTTTGCCATCACTCCCACAATCAAAGTCTTCCTCAAATTAACTTATCAGTTACTCAAAATGGGAAGAACTAAAAACCCTACAAACTCTTGAAACACCGAAACCCCTGTACTTCCTTCTCTTGCCCCAACCGTGTCAAAGACTTCTACCACCAGAGTTACAAGAGACTCAAAACCCCCTCCATCAACTCCATCTACAAGACCTCCAAACACTCTACCAAAACCTCCTAAAAAGCGAAAACACTCCTCTCCAAAAATGTCTTCCAAACCTTCAAATCTACCTGAACCAATCACTGATCAAGAGGCTGCAAAAACTCTTGCAAATATTGCAGCCTCTATAGATGAGTTCCTATCTCAGATTCGAATTCCTCCACACCTCACTGATCCCACTGAGCAGACAAAATTTTGAGCTCAGAAGAGGAAATCGATGATTGATCACTTTGTGAAGGAGCTTGATCTCGAGAAGCAGGCCTAGGTACTTGAGCTTTTTCAAAAACAATCCTCACTCATTGACCTTCCTCCTGCTGACAATCCATCCATTACCTAGAATATCTTTGAGATCCCTCTTAACCCTACTCCTGAAAATCAACCAGAGAACCCTAGGAACTCCCCTGAGAGAACCCCCTCAGATGATAACACTCCCTTAGCCCAGAAATATCCATCCAAGAGAGCCAAAACCACGGCTGGAAGGAAAATGAAGCCAGCAAGACCTGAAAAGCTTATGGCATCTGTGATGCCAAAGCTTGCACTAAGAGAGAGTACTCGGGTACAAATGCTGAAGACTCCTGTGTCCAGAAAAGGAAAAGAAAAGGTGGTTTATGCGGTTCCAGAGTCGGAGGAAGAAGATGATGATGATGAAGTGATTCCGGATGTAACCCCTGAAGGTGTAACTGGGGATACACTTAAGGTGGCTGAGGATGAAGAAGAAGGATCTGAGAGTGAAGAATGCTATGAACCCTCGGTAAAACATATCAGCAAGTCAGGGAAACTCTCCAAATCCAAAATGAAGCCGAAGAAGGTTATCGATGATGAGGAGGAAGAGAAGGATCTCATTGGAATCGTGGGTAGTGGTTTCAAATTTCTGAAATCTGTTTCTGTCCACTTTAAGGATTTGATTGGATCTTCTATTGTAGAGAAAGTAGAGCGGGCTCAACTCACCATACTAGCCACTTTTCAGGTATCTGCCTATGAATCTCTGGTTCAGGATTTCCACACAAATTTGTTACATAAGCATGATGATATTGGTAACGTTATTGGTCTTCAAAGCACAATCTGTAGGGTCTCTGTCTTTGTCAATGCCAAATTGATTAGGAAGCTGCTGAATTTGAAGAAAGGCTCTGTTAGGTACTATAACACTACCTCTGGAAATCCTGTCAATGTGCCCGACACACCTAGCCTTTCTGAGCAGAGGAAGTTGTTATTTGGGTAGTCCACCAAGAAGGGTTCCTATCAAGATCTCTGTCCCGAGCATAGGTTGGTTCTTTACTTTATCACAAGAGTCTTGATTCCCCGTGGAGGACACTAGACCTTGCTCAAGACTTATGACATGTGGCTTTTGGGTTGTGTATTGACGAATAGTCCTGTTGACTATGGGTACATCATCTTTCACCACCTTCGTCTATCTGCTGCTCGACCTTATAGAAGCCTTATCACCTTGATTGCTCATCACTTGGTGTGATTCCCACCAAAGCGCATCATCCAGTACTTGGTGACTCCATCTGCACTGCCACTCTTAGCAAAATGCACCTAAAAAAGAATAAGCATGGAGTTTTCTATATGGTTCAGCCGAGTGCCTCTAAGGATGCTCGCATTGAGGCTCTGACTGAGAAGATAAAGGATGTAAAGGAAGAGCTGTATGAGCTTAAAGGTATGTTGAAGAAGATCATGGAATGGGAAAAGCTCAACTTGATCTGTTGGTTGCCGAGAATGAGGTTGAGGCAACAGTTGAAGGAGATGAGGGCGATGACAGTAGTGATGATGTTGAGTCTACTGATTCCTCGTCCGGCCAGAAATCTACCGGTGTCTGACCTCTCATGGCTATCCAGATCTGATGCTCAATTAGGATCATGCATGTTCTTTCTTTGCTTGTTCTTTATCATTGCTGTTAGTTATGGCATTTTCGATGCCAATATTTTTTTTCTGTCTACTATTATTTGGTTGTTCTCTTTCATCTCTGTTGCTGTTGTTTCTGCTATGGCTTCTTCCATGCCAATCTGTCTGACCTTGTTGTGCTTTTTGTGATGCCAAAAGGGGCAGAGATTACTAGGTTCGGGAGCATGTGGATCTGTGTTTGTCGACATGTTCATTCTCTTTTAATATAATGTGGCTTCACAATTCTATGTGTTCAATTTATTTTTCTGCTCCTTATGCTCTAACCATTTGAATGATGCACAAATTGAAAAAATATTTTAGATAGGGGGAGCATATATTGAGGGGGAGCTTAGAATACACAAAATTCACATCTCCACATAGTTTAAGGTTTGTCATCATCAAAAAGGGGGAGAATGTAAATCGGTTGATGATTAGGAAGATGCTTAAGGTTAATTAAGTATGCTTAGGCCTAATTAAGTATGATTATTAATATAAGGCATGGATTAAATTATGACATTGATTATACTATTATTATATGTCTTTAAATATAATTTGATATGCCAATTATTATTATATAGTTAAATGCACTAACTAGGTTTTGATTATGATAAACTTATGTGTAGCATATATTGTGCCTAACCACGTCTTGTAGCTCACATGAGGAGCTTCCAAATCGTGATCATGCCATGGGTGATGAGTGAGTGAGATTGTTTTTTTTGAAGCATGAGATGTCGCTTTCAACATACAAACTCCCATGCCACTTCTCAATATTTTATCCTTAAAAAGAATGGTCAACAACCTAGTATCTTGTGTTTCTAACACTGAATTGCAGCTCACAAAGGTGTTCAAATCGTGATCAACATGTGGGAAGAAGTGTGAGTGGGATTGGAGGATGTGTTAGTGGAGTTGACATGTCGCTTTCAACAAAAGCCAACCATATGACTTGATTTGTTTAATCTTTATGGGCATTGGTCAAACAACCTAGGACACTACCATTTGTGGAATCTGAATCAATGAAAAGCCTACCTTAAACAAATCAAAAGTCAGCTGAATTCAAACTTCCTAGGACCAACCTAGGACTATGCTAAACAATGACATCAATGACAAAAGCTGCAGACCGCTGGATCTCGTGCCAAAGTGAAAGGGACAACAGGCAATATGAACGTTGACGCTCTGGCACTTCGGGAGACAAACCAGCTGGATGGAAAGGGACATGCAACGGTTCAAATTCAAATTGCCACCATCCACCTTGTCTATATAAAGTGATGCTGATTCAAGGAGAACTTCAGAGCTACTAAACCGAGTTTCAGAATTCAAGCAAACATAGTTGCATTTGCAATTCTCAATCAAGCAAAGAGAAAGAGAGAAAAACTTTTCTTAGTTCATACATTGAGAAAAAATATTTGAAGGGAAAAGTTGTAGTACTTAATTGTACACTTTGTTTCAAAGGGTCTTCTGTAAGACAAAGCTAGGGAAAGCTTTGTGGTGAGTGTGTAAGGTTTGAGTTGAGCCTAAGGGAAAAACTTGTATTTTAGGTTTGTGGTTGAACCCGTGAAAAACCATAATAAGAGTTAGTTAGAAATCTCAAAGGGGGATCCTTGAGTAGTGGATGTAGTCCTGTGTGGCGAACCACTATAAATCGTGTGTCCTATTATCTCTAACCTTTCCTCCTTGTATGTTAATTAGTTTGATCATTTGCGTTCTTAAACACAAAACCTAAACACATAAACACTTTGGCATTAGTGACACCAAATCGGGTTTAATCCGAAAAAGGCTAATTCACCCCCTCCGTCCCCTCTTAGCCACTTTGGGCCAACAAAGAGTCGGTTTTAGAATCCGATGCATAATTTTCCTTAAAATAATTTCCCAAGATTATTTTTACATGGTAAATTACTATACAATGCCTTTTACAGTCCCGGTAAATATATAAAATTTACCCGGGCTGTTACAAAAAGTGAGATCAAAATCTAAGAATTATAATTTTTTAAAAAATATAATTATTATATAATAAATTTTTAAAATAAAAATTATTATCAAAATAAAATTTTATTTTTAAAAATTATAATAAAAATTTTAAACTAATTTTTATAATTTTAAGAAATAATTTTTTTTATTTTTTAAAAAATTGTAATATATTTTTTATATAAATTTATGAAATATTATTTTAAAAAATAAAAATTTATTTTACTAAAATATATATAAAAAATTAAAATTATAAAATTTTATATAAAAATTTATATTAATTTTAAAGAATAATAAAAAACTATAAATTTATATAAAATTTTATATAAGTTTATTTTAATTTTAAAAAATTCTACTTTATTTTAATTTAGAAAAATATAAATAATTATCAATTTTTAAAATAAAATTTTTATTTTTTAATTAATTTTATAATTCCTTTTTACATTTAATCTTATTTTTAAAATAAAATTTGGTATTTGATATGGTTAGACCTGAAATGGAGCGGTTTTTTTGGTGATTTCGAGTCGAAGACAGGGGAACCCGGGTAGGGTTGACCACAAGATGACTTGGCCTCACATAATGGACATGTGTCTCCGGCGGCTCTCCGACCACCGGAAGTACCAAAAATCATTTATTTTATAAAAAAATATAATAAAAACTACTAGATACCAAAAATTATGAAATTTCAGTAAAACTACTAAAAAATTTGAGGCCAAGTATAGGTACCAAAAAAATCCTTTATTCCGTCAGTTTTGAGAGTCTGCCGATAGGTCGAAGTGGAAAAAAATTGATTAGTTCTAACCTATTCTCAAGAAGAAGTGACGGTTTACCTTTTGGAATTATGCCAAAAGCAAACAAGTTACAACGGCGAAGCCAAAGAACCGTCTGATTGAACTTGTTGGAAGGCTTTTTTTTTTTTTGCCAGAAACATAATTAACTCGGTATTAAAAGCCCAGATAGTACGCCATACAAACTTCACACTTATCAACTAAAAACAATTGCAACAAGCCTCACAGAAGCCAAGTCGTGATCAAAGGATCGAAGCTAGGCTTTTCTTTTGGCCATAGCAAGTTGATGCTAAACAAACTCCTATTGATATTACATACATATCCGCTATGGGTGTACAACAATAAAGGTATACAAGTTCTTTGTTGTGACAGAATACATGAACAGAGCACGTTTTGCCTTACTACTCCTTGTATACTCTTTCTGTGAGCAACATCTCCTTTACTGAAAGTATTGAAATCCGTCTGAGAATCGAGGTTCTCGCTATCCTCTTGCGACAGAGATAGTTTAACTCATGATTATGCCCTGTTCACTCTTTTGTCCCTCAACTAAAAACCTACAAGAAACACTGCAATAATGCCCCTCCTTGGGCTAAATTCCTTCCTACACTCTTGGTCACCACGGACCTTAGCACACAAAAAAATCTAAACCAGCTTGATTTTTACATTTGGAGTGCTATCAAAGGAAGGACAAAAAAGAAGGAACCTTAACCTAAAAAAGGAGAGATTAATGTTCTTCAACCTAAGGTGACAAAAAAGCCACAACAATTCGGCCTCCCTGCCAAACTGTTTGACTACATGCCATCTTCACTTGAATGCCGCAGGAGGGAAACCTGGGCAATCCTTCCCTTCACTATCACCATCAACTTTATTCTCTTTGACCCAAGTAGCCATTTCGTATGCTTTGACGTTGATGCTTGAACTGGTGTGTGGTTATCCAACTCCTCCACAATCTCCAACTGTTCTCATGAGCTCCGCATGTGTTTTTGCGAGCAAACTCATGAATGGGAGAGATTGTGGGTTCAACTATTGCCTTCTGCTTCCTTATCTCCGTGCCTAGGGTCGGATTCACCTCCTTCAGGGGGCTGCCCTCAATACTAGTAGGGTTTCATGAACACTCTGCGTCTTTCTAGTAGTATTCTGGTCTGAACCATTCACCTCTCTAGCGTTGATGTTCTCTGCGTTGTTTTCCTTAAAAAATCTCCTGCCTGAGTTGTGCTTGCCTTAAAATTTCTTTGGCCCTGAACCAGGGGCCAAGACCATCCTCCTCCGGAAGTTTTATCCTTCGTTGGGCCTTTTAGGTCTGGTGCACTTGGTTACTGCATGAGAAATCAAACCACAATTGGAACAAAACTCTTCGAGTCTCTCATATTTAAACTTAATCCATATCCCCTTTCCAATCTTATGTAATCCATGTACTCCAGGCTTTAAAGGTTGAGAGACATCACATTCAATGCGTGCACGAATACAACCCTGCCACCCTAAGATACTTTCTAAAGATGCCTCATAATGCAAGAGGAGTAGAAAAGCGTCCCCTATCTTAATTATCTTAGCATGAGGGAGCAAATTTGGGGGAATGTCATGGATTTGAACTCAAGAATGGAAAAGTCTTAGAGGTACCTGACTGAGAGAATCATGTCTTGGGTACATGGCTTAAGGTACAAATGCAGATTTGATACGATCCATGGAGAGCCCTTCAGCACATGCTTTATGTCTTCCTCCATCAACCAATAAGGAAGTGGTTAAGTTTGGTATGACTCTAAAATCACCCTTGATGTACCAGATCTCCTTCAGTTGGTTCCGGAGCTAGGAAGGAGTCATCTTTCTGTCAGCGAAGACCTTACCAACAACGTATGTTCGAGCTACCAGAGCGCCTAAGCTCGTCTCAGCCTAGTGGTCAATCGACCCTTCTTCGTCTCTTAAGTTAATGACAACTCTCAATCAACCAGCCATTGAAATTGGAACAGGTATATCCGGATCTAAGACCGGCACTTAACAACAGCGCCTTTCCTGGGTACTTTGGATTTGGTCACAACTCGTGCAAAAGACTTTGTATGTGGAAGGTTTTGGAAATAAACAATACTCAAAACTATTGGAAAGGGTGTGTTCAAAGCGTGATTTGCTGTAGTATTGAAAACCAGGATCTAAAAATTAAAAGTTGTTTGGTTGAAGCAATGATGTGCGGCATAGGGTGGGAAAGAGAAGAGGGAAACTGCGAGCATTTTGATAACTTGTGCGGCGCAGGGTGGTAATCAATGATATGTATTGACCTTGTGAGAACTAAAAACAGGTCGTTAGGGCCAGACCTGGGGAATGCTTCGGGCATTGACTGGCGAAATCTGCCTTCGGTGGATGAGAAGCCACCTTCCCTTGCTGAGATGGTTTGTTTTACTATGAACCAGGTTTTACGACAAGTATTAGGGATGCTCTTTCCTAAGTGTTGTTTATATATGTCCTTATATTAGCATAACCGAACAATGATTTTGTTGAATCGATGGTTATTTGTTATTTATTTTTTCTTTTTTTCCCCCATCCAGTAATGGAAGTTTTGCCTCGACTAATGTGTATTCGAACCGAATCCCACCCGTAGATATAGTGGATGAGTCTCCTAATGACTATGTAGGGATTTGTTATTTGTTTCTGATCCCTGGGGCTCTGTAGGGATTTTTCTAAGTTCCTGCAGTGACTTTTTTTTTTTTTTTTTTTTTTTGGTCGAAACCGGGAAGTATATTAAGAAATATACGTGAGCTGAATACATGATTAGAAGTCGGTAGCTCAGGTCGACTTCTATCTTATACAAGAGGCATGTCAATCATAGTACATCAATACATGAGGAGGGATCCGATTCCCAGACAAATGGACAGAAATAAAACAACATGGAATGCAGGAAAAAACGTGGCAAACCCGAAGATACAAAAACAATGCCATGACTGATCAGCGAGGCTGAGAAGTATCCGGCGGCCGAATCATGTTCATACCGGAGCTGGATGCACCAGGGGAGAAGATCATGCGATGGCAGTCTTCTGTAAGGACGACTGCTGTGTGGTTTTGGTTTCTGCGGGGTCGGGCGGGGGCTGGATGATTGAAGTTACTAGAGATGGCGGGGTAAATGGCAGGGGAGAGAACTGAGGGGGTCACAGGTCTACTAGGATTTGGGACATCTGCTGATGTAGACGGGTAGGTGCTTGAATTAGAAACATCTTGAAGGGATTGTCTCTTTGGGGTTTCCTTGGCTATAAGCTTCGAGATTTTCAAGGGTTGAGCTTTTTTGGTGGATTGCTTTGGGATGCGGGCAGAAGGCTTGTTCCTGGGTCGTTTGATTGCCCCTTCCCCTAGGAAATCTTGGAGTGTAGGTAGAGCCGGGGGAGGTTCAGACGGGGAAAGGGTTGTATCCGTGTATGTTGTTGGTGGAGGAGGGGGAGGTATCATTGGTATTTCTAGGGGGACCTTTGGTGTGGTCGGTATCGGGGGGCTGGGTAGTGTTGGGGTTGCGGTATTGACGGCTTCTGAGGCTGCAGGTTGAGGCCGACTTAGGGCTTGGAACCTATTGGATGGGATGCTAGGGTGGGAGGGTGTTGGGGGCACCAGGGGTCTAGTAGTTTGGCTCGGAGGAGGACGCCTAGACCTACGAGGGACATTCATCCATTCCCCCCGCCCTTCAAATGTTGAAAGGACTGGCTCTACAGTAGACATCATAGGTGCTGAGGTGGGCACAGACTTGTCTCCTTGAACGTGTGGAGCTACAGGGCAGGTTATGATGTTGTGATCAAGTTTTCCACAAATATAACAGATATCTGGCAATCCTTCATAACCAACCTTTAACGGTTCCCCATCAAGGTATACAGTCCCCTTGAGAGGCTTCGTTAAATCAAGGCAAACAGCTACTCGTGCAAATTTAGCTCTAGTAGGGTTAGAGGAATTACCATCGAGCTTGACTGTTCGGCCCACCATGTTTCCAAGCTGCCTCATAATTCGGGAATGGTATCGGTTGGTCGGAAAGTCGGGGAACTGAATCCAGGTGACAATGGAGTCGATCCTGCCGGAAGAAGCTCGGAAGTTGGGGGACCAAGGTTGCACGCTGGTTCCTGCAGTGACTTTATTTCAGGATATTAATGCTTCTACGCTTCCGACCAAAAAGTAAGCCCCAACGGGCAAAGAAAAAAAAATTTAATAATGACTATTTACAAGACAACTTGTTATGTCATTAGGTGACCATTGAATATCAGAATTCAATGATAAACTTGGACAAAAAAAAAAAGAAAAAAAGAATTCAATGATCAACATTAGCAGTGTACTGATTGAACACCGTAGAGAAAGTTATTGAATGGACCTTATCTTTTTTCATAAAGAAAGAAGGAAGAGAAATAGCTAGCCTCTTAGTCCGGAACAAAAGAAAGGCAAGCTCCTGATCTCTGCATAGAATGGCGGATAACTTCCAGCTCCATATTGCCATGTTCCCATGGTTGGCCTTTGGTCACATGATCCCATATTTGGAGCTTGCCAAGCTCATAGCACAAAAGGGTCACAAGATTTCATTCATCTCCACACCAAGAAATATTGATCGCCTCCCAAAACTACCTCCACACCTATCCCCTCTCATAAATCTCGTCAAGCTTCCATTGCCCCGTATCGACAACCTCCTCGAAGGTGCCGAGGTCACCAGCGATGTTCCCTTCGACGAAGTCAAATACCTCAAACAGGCCTACGATGGCCTAAAAGAACCCTTGACCACCTTTCTTGAATCCTCTCGTCCAGATTGGATCCTCTACGATTTTGCTCCTTACTGGCTACCCGAGCTCGCCAGCAGGCTTGGCATCTCCAACGGACTTTCAGCATATTTATCGCTGCCGTGGTTGCTTATGTCAAACCACCCTATTTGGTAGAATATCGGACGAAACCGGAAGACTTTACCGTTCCGCCCAAATGGGTTCCGTTCCCTACAACGGTTGCTTTTCGGCTTTTCGAGGTCTTGAAGCTCTTCAATCATTCTATATCCGCCGAGGAATCCCACGTTACGGATGTGTATCGTCTCGAGGAGGTGCTTAAAGGCTGCGACGTGATAGCTGTTAGAGGCTGCAAGGAATTCGAACCAGAGTGGCTGCAACTGTTGGAGGAGCTGCAGGGGAAACCGGTTCTTCCTGTTGGTTTACTTCCAACGACGGAGTATGACGGGGGTGAAGACAATGAAACTTGGAGATCAGTGAAAGAGTGGCTGGACAAGCAAGAGAAGGGGAAAGTTGTGTATGTTGCATTTGGTAGTGAAGCAAAACCGAGTCAGGATTGGGTTGGAGTTATCTGGGCTCCCTTTCTTTTGGGTGTTAAAGAAGCGACGTGGGTTAGTTGATACAGAGCCGATCGAATTGCCAGATGGGTTTGAAGAGCGAACCAAAGGGAGAGGCATCGTGTGCACTACATGGGCTCCTCAACTCAAAATCCTGGGTCATGACGCGGTGGGTGGGTTTCTGACTCACTCCGGGTGGAGCTCGGTGGTGGAGGCACTCCAGAACCAGAGAGCTCTCATACTCTTGACTTTCGTGGCAGATCAAGGGTTGAATGCTCGGCTTTTGGAGGAGAAGAAGATTGCATATTCCATCCCACGGAACGATTCTGACGGATCGTTCACCAGGGACTCGGTAGCTGAGTCGTTGAGAATGGTGATAGTGGAGGCAGAGGGAAAGCTTTACCGAGACAAAGCCAGGGAGATGAGCAGCTTGTTTGGGGATAGGGATAGGCAAGACCGCTATGTGGATAACTTGCTTGGCTATCTCCAAAGCCATATTAAACAACTGAAATCTTAAAAAAATTCCTCCGTCATCGATTTGTTTTTACACAATAATTTATCTTATCTCTCGGCAACTTATGTTTTCGGGTAATGCATGCTTTTTAATTATTCATCACGAAACTTTATCCTCGTCTTTTCGTTACTGGTTTCTTACGAATAGTAGTATCTGACTTGTTTGTACCTCTTTCGTTGAATAATAAGTATCATTTGAGGACAGATGTTCTTTTTCTTTTTTTTTTTTTTTCTTTGCGTGCTAGTGAATTGCGTTCATTGATGTGTATAATAAGTATATGGAAGCAGTTGACCAATGCAAAAACTACAAAAGAACTCATGTTACACAGAAAAGGCTCTAATGCGGAAGGAAGCCAGTACACATGCACTGGTTGAAGTCAGGTGAAGTGTAGGGTAACATGTTTTTTATTTGGATAAAAAAATATTTATTAAGTTGGTGGTAGTATCTTTATATATATTGCTGCCCCCACCCAACGACATGACGTGGAAACTTTGAAAATAAAAAACGATCTGTAGAAGGCAATCCAAGTGACATAATTTATGAAATGCCTAATTACACTCTTGTGGAATAAACCGGAACGAAAAGGAAACGGATTGGGCTCCTCTAGTAAGAGGAGAGATCCTGTTATTCCAATCTAAATCGTTAAATTAAATTTAATAGTTCTTAATTATTTTATATTAAAAAATAACTTTTTATCAAGCACTGAAATATTTAATTGGCTTCTATTCTCTTTATTCAAGAAAAAAAGGCTCCTCTTTGTGTTTGTTCATCTTCTCTCCTTCTTTTCTTCTTCTCAATTATTTGGATCTGCAAACTGATTTCCCCAAACAAAACCTCAGATATCAGTGATAACAAAACTATAAAGGATATCTTTTGCCAGTTTGATTCTATACACAAGTCATATCAACAGCCTTGTTGAGTTTACAAAGGAATGGATGGAGAAAGAGAGAAAAAAAAAAAGATTTGAAAGGCAAGAATTTCTTTTCCTTTTTTGTGAGAGATGGGCTGATGATTATCGCAAAGAGTATAGTAAAAATTACTGATGAGTGGCAATCAGATGGAGTTGTAACCAGCCTTAGAATCCATTCTTCTCATCCTTCAAAATCACACCCTCATTCTTAAACTAATGCGTGAAAAGAAGAATTTTCCAAGGTGCTTCTATTTGTTTTATTTCCATCCACACTGTTGGTACAAGAAGAGTAGAAGATATTTTGATTCTGTGTATTCTTTTATTCTCTTCTTTTCGTATAATTATCAGCGGTTTGGGTTTTGAGGATTTTGAAACTGAAATATACTTGCCTTAGATTCCTAGATCTTGGATTGAAAAGTTATCTTTTTAGTATAAAGTAATTACGAACCATTAGATTTAATTTAACGGTTGAGATTGGAGTAACAGGATCTCTCCTGTTACACCCTCAACTGGAGAGGAGCCCAATCCAAAGGAAACAAAAGTTTTTCTATATCGTGAACAACAAGACTGTGAGGGGAGTTTAAAAGGTTGCCCACGAAGCAATATTGAAGGACTTGAATGAAAATCAATGAATCCATTTCCCAGGACCACATGTTCGACCCACATCTCCTTGGCAAGACAGAGTCCGGTTCTCGCTGCATAAGCCTCCCCCACAACTGGATTAAGCCCGGAAGGAAGATGCTTGAAACTCATTGCTACAACTTCACCATTCCAATCTCGCACAATTGCTCCAAGAGCTAAACCTTCCGGATTTAGAACGACGAAATTAGTATTTAGCTTTAATGTATTCTGTCGGGTTGCCAACGGTTGTTCTGTGCACATTTGAGTTAGCCACTGGACTGGCATTGGCATCAATATATTCTGCAAGGAAGGATGTGGCAGCAGATACAACTTGTTCTTGGAACTCATGCTTGACTTTAAAAAAAGATTATTATGGTTGCGCTATAATAATTAACACTGAGTGAGTACTTCCTCAAGGACTTGTACACCAAAATCACTGCAAATACGTTGAAACCAATAATAGACACTATTAGTATCAATGTCACAAAATGCATCAGGGACTGGACTAATTTGCCATACAACCCGAGTCTTAGGACAATCTCGTAGTAAGTGCAAAATCATCTTAGAGCTATTATTACATCTAGAGCATGATGCGTCAATTGCATTTAGGCGAGCAACAATGTTGACTCTGACAGGAAGGATATTGGTACAAGTTCTCTAGGAGAAGGATCAGAGTTTAGGGAAAATATTTAGTTTCCAAAGACTCTTCCACCAAGCAGGTGTACAACCCTGAACTTAGAAGGTAGCAACAGCCGATTGTGGGCATATCATAAAGAGGCTGAGGACATAACCTATTTTTATTGTATAGAGACCCGAAGGGTGGCAATGCCAATAAGGATTATCATTTGGCAATTGGGCGTTGAGGAGGATGCCTTTATTCTGGCTTGCCATTCGGGAGAAAAATAGAGTCAATAAGGCCATAATTCCATTCCTCAATTTCCTCTTGGATTAGCTCGGTTGTGAAAACCCAAATTTGGCCCACAAATATTTTATTATGGACAAGTTTGTGCCTAAAGATTAATGAGATGATTTGGTCTTAAGCAAAAATATGTCTATGATTTAATTTAATAGAATATTTATATTTTGTTATTTTGGGGTTTTAATATATTTTACGGTGATTATTGAGATGATTTAATCCTAAGTTAGAATATATTTTTAAGTCTGATTTAATATAATATGGTTATTTTATTTGTTTAGTTATTTTTATTTATTTTGGCCCATTATTATTGAGATGATTTAATTTTGGATTAAAAATAAATTTAAAGTCTGGACCAGTAAGATATAGACACTCCAGTAATAGCAGCCCGTTTAAACACATTACCTGCAACTAATTTTAATTCTAATTTTGTGGAAATTCAGAATTAATATATCTTTTTCCTATTTTATGTTTTTATGGTAAAGCGAGTAGAAAAGGGGATAATTTGATGTGTATTTGATAAAAAAGAAAAGTTAGGGTTTGGGCTACAAGTTAGGAGTATTTCTGGGTCAGGAAACATTCTAGAGGGCGTGGAAAACAAGTAGAAGTCGGATTAAAGAGGAAAAGTGCAAAAAAAAAAGAAAAGAACAGGAACAGTATCGGGTCCCAGCGATCATGACGACATGACCGCCAAGCGCTGGCGGACGTCACGACATGACCGCCAGGGCTGGGTGGTCATCGCTTCCAGTTTCGGGAAAAATTCTCTTTTTTCCTCTTTTATTGATCCTAGCTTTCAACTGTTAGATCTAGGGGGTTCAATCCCGATTCTAGGATTAACAGAACAACCCCTGAGGACCTGAACACTACAAATAGATCTCCCTATGCACTCATGCGGTTCACAGCATGAGTGATCAAACCACAATGAATGTAGAATTCACCAAGAAGCTCATATTTAAATTTGATCCAGATTTCTTTTCTATTGGTATCTAAACCATGAACTCCTGGTCTAAGAGGTTTGGATAGATCGAACTCTATCCTAACCCTTATAAATCCCTGCCATCCTTGTACACTTTCTAATGAAGGTTCATAATACAAGAATACAGGGAAAGCATCGCCTATTTTAACAATTTTCCTATGTGAAAACAAGTTAGGAGAGATGTCATGTAATTGAACCTGAAAATGAGAAAGCTTCATAGGTACCTGACTAAGAATCATCTATTGAGTCCACGACTTGAGGCTAAGATGGAGGTTGAAGACAAGTGAGGGAAAGCCTTTCAAAAGATGCTTTTTGTCTTCCTCCATTTCAAAGCCTAAGAGGAAAAGAATACTCAGTTTTGGGATTACCCTGAAATCCCCCATTGATGTACCATATATCCTTCAGCTGTCGACACATCTGCGCCGGAGTCACACGCCGATTGGAGTAGACCTTCCCAATCACGTACGTGCATGCAACCAAGGAGCCAAGGCTGGCCTCATCCGAGGGTACATACCCTTCATCTACGTCTCTTAGATCAATTACGAGTTTTGATGTTTCCGCTATCAGAAATACCCGAGCAAAACACCTCTGGAGTAAGCCGGCACTAAGAAAACTCCCTTTATGTAGGATACTAAAGCACTGTGGGTGGATTAGGATCGAAATTATGTTAAAAGAAAGCTTGTAGAGAAGGAGCGAGGTGTGGATCTGGCGTCTAGATGGGGATTGAGTTGAATTTTTGTGGCAATGTGTGGGTGGCGGCCGATGGTTTGAAAACATAGGAAAACCCTAGTAGTCATGTTATGTCATTAGGTGACCATTGAATATCAGAATTCAATGATAAAATTTGACAAAGAAAAGAAAAAAAAGAATTCAATGATAAAATGTACTGATAGAAAACCATAGAAAAAGTAGATTTTTCTATGGTGCTCCATGAGTATGGTACTCACGCGATTATGTCTATTGGATATGAATGATTAAATGATAACCGTTGGATATGGTAATTTTATAATAACAATATTTGCTATATTTTTATTTTTCTTTTTATTTATACTAAAAAGTATTTTAGGTAGGAACCCATCCAAGATGGTAAGATCCCTAATATTATGATAGCTGTTATATTAGGAGCCATTATCCTCTTTAATAAGAGGTCGACCTAGTAACTTTTATTGGTCGACCTAACAATTTTATAAGTATATGCTTTATTTTGGAGATTCAATAAGAGGTCTACCCATTAACTTATAGGTTAACCTATCAATGTTTTATGTTAAGGTTGACTTGTTAATCTAAGGAGTCGACCTATTATATATATATTTTTTTTATGGTCGCCTTTGTGGACCTATATATATAATATTATCGATGGAATTATTATAAGGTAGACTTGTTTAGAATCAAAAAAAAAAAAGAAGGTAGACTTGTTTAATTGTGAAAGGTCTACCTAATTAACTGAAGGGTTCGACCTGATTAATTGAAGATCGACTCATTGTAATTAGTGACAAAGCTAGATAGAATTTTTAGAGGGGGCCAAATATTCTAAAGTACATACTCATACAATTGATATAAAAATGATAATCCATTTTAATAACTTATTTTTAAAAATTGTGCTTGCTTTTTTATTCAAAAATTTTTAAACTTAAATTAAAATATTTTCTAAATGTAGCAATTTTAAACTTAAATGAAATTTATTAAATTTAAAATAAATGTTTAAAATTTTTAGAATAATTTTCTAACATAATTTAAGGTATGTTATGAAAATTTTGAAATTAAATCACTAATCTTTATCAAATTTCTATTGTATGTGAAATATTCTAAACCTTATAGCCATATAATCAACATAAATATACTTATATTTTAATAATTTAATTGAAATAAATGTACTTCATTTTTTATTTGTAAAAAAATTAATTTAAATTAAAATATTTTCTAGACTTACACATTTTTTTAAAAGATGAAATTTAATGAAATTAAAATAATTATTCTATATAAGTAAAATAATTTTCTAGCATAATATAAGATATGTCATGAAATTTTTGAAATTATTTCATTAATATTTCTGAAATTGTTAGGATGTGTTAAATATTCTAAACTTGATATCCATCTAATTGAATAATTTTTTTTTTTTTGCTAGAGCTTTATCCTGACTAATCCGGATTGAACCTGAGTCTTGCACCTAGGTGTGGTAGGTGAGTCTCCCAATATAAATTTTTTTCATAAATATTTTCAATGAATATTTTTATTTCTTAAAAAATAAAATAAATTATTTTATAAATATAGAAATTTTATTATTTAATGAAAATTATTAAAATTAAAATTATTAAATACTAATGAGATAACTTACTAACAAAGATAAGGTATATTATGAAAATTTTGAAATTGTAATTTTTTTTCTTTAGTGTCATATAAAGTGTTCTATGTTTTCAGAAGAATTTTTTTTTAAAAGGCTCATAAAATACAACTATAAGTTCGTGATGACTTTCCAATAAAATTGAATGTGAGCCCCTTACATCTTTTTCTTAATGTTAAAATGAATCATCTACATTTTAAAATTATGAGTCATATAAAGTGTTCTATGTTTTCAGAAGATTTTTTTTTAAAAAAAAAAGCTCATTAATTGCAACTATAAGTTCGTGATGACTTCCCAATAAAACTGAATATGAGTCCCTTTTGTCTTTTTATTAATGTTAAAATGAATCATCTATATTTTAAAATTATATTGTTCACTAAATTTTGAAGAAGAAAGCATACCATTTTCATTACAATTAGGTATCCATTTGAAAAATAAATATAAAATACCTATAAAGTACCATTCCACGTGATATATGTTATGCTATTATATTTTTAACTAAATATTTTTTCCTTAGTTGTAACAACCCGGGTAATTTTCGCATTTTACTGGTACCGTAAGAAGTTTTTACACAGTTATTTACTATAAAAATTAATGTTGGGCAGTTAATTTATGGTAACTTGTGCATCGGATTCCGAAACCGAGCCCTGCCCCACGTTCGGGATTTTTCTGCGGATTTTATGGACCAAAGTTGGAATTTTTCAGGTCCAGAAATCTTCAGAAAAGTCGGGTTTATTCTCGATTTATTGGACTAGAAATAAAGTCAAGGGGGGTATATTGGTTATTTTCTGGTCCGGACAGAATCCGCCTCACATGTTGCACAGTATTAAGGCTGCCGCCGCTTACTCCTGTGAAGCCTGTGAACTGCTTGTGTGACCCGTGCGTTGCCAGCGCCTTGCCCGTGCCATAGCAGTGTTTTGCATGCCTTTAACCGTGTTTTTCTTACCTTATCAGTGCACTGCCAGCCTTCATCTTCATTGTAAAGAACCCACTGCCCAGTACCTAGCAAAACACCCTATATAACCTTTCAAAACACAAACCAATGCAACCTAAAACCAAGAAAAAGAAAAGAAAAGAAAAGAAAAGAAAGACAAACACACACAACCCCACCAAGGCAACATCAACTTACCACCATTGTCATCTTCAACCTCTTGTGCCACCAAACCGATGCCAACACTTCTACAACCTTAAGCCACAAAACCACCACCATCGCATCTTCCCACGTTGTTGTCTTCTTCTTCTTGCTGCCACCTTCACCACCGCTTGTACTACGCCTTGCAACCGCAAACACCATCGCCCAGCCCCTTCGTCTTCGCTTTCAAACCCGCAGATGTTGTCTTTGTCACCAAGACAAGGGTGAGTCAACTAGGACATGGGCTGGCCTGACTTGTGGGCTAATTATCAGCCTATGAGTTAAATGGCCTGTGTAAACCATATGCTTATATACTTATAGTAACACGTGAATTTGGGCTATGGAAGCATGCACCGTTATTTAGAATTATGGTATTCCTAATCTATATATATGTACACGTAACATTATGGTCTGACCTGACCGTCTTATATATATATATATATATATATATATATATATATATATATATATATATATATATCACATATATTCTGAAAAATTATATTACGGTAAGTATTTACTGAAAGATAATATTCTATGATGGAAAGGGTATTTTCAAAGTATAATACCAGAATAATACCCAGATATAAGTATAGCATATTTTGGCACTTGAAAATAAATGGTGAATTAGGATGATAATGGAATTAACCTGAGGCAGTACCGAGACGAGTCAGTATTTATTTTACGGCATACAGTATTAGCATGGCATCTCCATAACATCTTATATGTGCATATTATTTGTTTGAAACAGGAGTTGATAACGAGCAGTTACCTGTGGAACCGGACTTGGAGTCTGTTGGGCATTTCCAAAATTGATAATCGGCTAAGGTGAGGAAGGATAACCCTTGATATGTGCCTGTAATACTGTGTGTATTTTATTGTTTGATTAAACTGATGAGATGGTTATTGTTGGATACTTGACTGCTATGATGTTGTTGTTGTTAGACTGTGATATTGGTTTTGTGAATATTGTGTTGAGATTGATGATGAACTGGTAAATGTGGATAATTGAGGAAAGGATAATGACTTTTGGAAATGGAATTGGAATTGAATTTGAGATGATGATTTAATTATCACGTGGAAAGTAGTGGTACGACTAGATGGTTAGAGGCTAGTTCTGTGGTGTCATGGCCGGTTTGATTTGGTTATTGGGGATGTTGATCCCAGATGATTTGGATATTAGGATGTTGATCCCGGATTGGTTGTTATTGGGATGTTGATCCCGGATTGTGTTTTGGCCTGGCATCTGGAATTAGTTAATAACCAGGTACGACCCTAGCTTGTCCAGTGACAGGGGCCCGGAAGATAAAATTGGTATTAATAATAAATATTCTTTTGGTCTTGGCTCAGTCGTGTTTTGGTAGAATTTTTGAGTTGTCTTTGCCTGTATATTCTTCGAAAGTATTATGGTTGCCTGCATATCTCTGTTTATCCTTGGTCGGTGAGCACTTCGGACTCACCCCTCTCCTGCGGGGTTTCATCCCGTAGGTTAAGTTGTTTCGTAGTTCAGGTACGACGTTCGATGGCTGCTGCTTTCTTCTCCACCTGACTCCGGATCTAGCTGCATGTGCATATAAGACTTCTGCTGTTGTGTAATATATGTTGCTGTGCTGCTGCTTTTTTATATTGCTTATGATGCTCTTTGTACTGGATTATGTTGCTGCTGTTGAGCTAGTGTGTGTGGTTTGAATAATGGTCCCCGAGTATAGGTGACGGATGTTGTCTTGATACTTCTGCTGTATTTGAATTTACTGTGTAGTATTTTACTGCGATGTACTGTCTGTTCTATCAATAAGAATAGTTTCAGCACGTGTTTACTGTATCTGGTAAATACGGGTCAGGGCGCTTCATTTTGGTAGCGGATCAGGCAGTAGGTTATTAGGGACATAATTGTGATTGCATGGTTGCCTGTTTGTGCATACGATCTGTCATGATATGATACGCATGCATATACATTCTCATATAGGTACGAATGGATCCGGTTGGAGGGAATCAACATGCTGGAGTTCACCTAGATGACGATCAGGTTTCGGTAGACCAACCACAGCAAGTTGTGGGAGGTCCGGAACACCCTCCGATTGTTCCATTGGGAGACCCTACGTAGATGTTAAACGTGGTAACTCAGATTTTGCGAAGGCAAGATGCCAGAGATGCTAGTATCGATGCTGTGGAAGCTCGGGAACAGAAAAACCAGGGACCAGTCGAGGATCCAGTGTATACGAAGCTGGAGAAGCTTGGGGCAGAGATTTTTACCGGTATTTCCATACCACAGGATGCTGATCAGTAGCTTAGACAGATGAATAGGGTTATGCTGAAACTCATGTGCAGGAATGACAGGTGGGCCAGATATGTCGCTGTTATGTTTAGAGGAGTTGCCGTTGATTGGTGGGAGTCTGCAACAAGGGATATGCCGACACCTATCACTATGCCATGGAAGCAGTTCATGGAGATGTTCCGAAGGAAGTTTGTTTCTGAGGCGTACCAGGACTAGCTGAAACGAGAGTTTCTGGGGCTATAACAGGGGGCAGAACAGACGGTCACTGAGTGTGAGATCAAGTTCAACCGCCTGTCCATCTACGCTAGTGAGTTTGTATCTACTCCGGAGGCCAGATGTAAACATTTCTGGGATGGTCTTCGATCTGGTATCCAGACAATCATGGGGTGCAAGGTTTACGAGACTTACTAGGACATGCTATCAGATGCCTTGAGAGCCGAGATTATCTGGTTGGGCAATGAGAGAGAGCAACAGGAGATCCGTATGAGGCAAGCTGCACAGAGTTCTGGGGGACAGAACAAGAGGTTCCAGACACCAGCCAACCGATCAGGGTATGGACAGAGACGATCTATGCCAGTAAGCTAAGGACGTGGATGGAACAACAATACCTACAACAACCGAGGCAGTTCTTGGACTCGGTCTGGAGGGACTTCATCTGGGAATACTCGCCCGAGACTTCCTCTGTCTCAAGTGAGGTGCTATGAGTGTAACGAAGTTGGGTACTACCGATATTTTTGTCCCAAGTTGGGAAGATCCGGAGGTACGACACCTGCTCAGATAGTGCAAGCTTCAGTTGCTAGTGTTTCTAGTGGTTCTGGAGTTGGCCGAGGCTGAAGACGTGGAGTTGTTCCTGCTAGAACCCAGTCAGCCATGAATCAAAGTGAAGCAGTGCCGAGAGCATTTGTGATCACCGCTGATGAGGATCCAGAGAATGCCGATGTTATAGCAGGTACTTTTACAGTCTTTGGTAGCATTGCTTATACTTTGATTGATCCTGGTGCTACGCATTCATTTGTCGCACAAAGTTTTGCAATAAAACATAACTGTACGGAAGAGAGTTTAACTTGTCCGATGAGGATTAGGTTACCTGCGGGTATAGTGGTCAGGTTAACCCATGTATGCAGAGACGTTTCGCTTTCGTATGAAAACGAGGTTTTTCTTGCACGGTTGGTTGTGATGAACATGGGAGGTTTTGATATTATTCTGGGGATGGATTGGTTGTCCAGGTACAGTGCTATGGTAAACTGTCGAACCAAGAAAGTGCTGCTGACATCCGATGGTGGGCGACAGGTTTTGTTGACAGGTATTGGGAGAGCTGCTGCTACATGTAGTATCTCTACTAATCAGGATTTCGAGATGAAGCCGCATGGTCTAGATGCTTTGTTGACTCATGTCAAGGGCGAAGAAGTTCAGACACCAGTTTTGTGGGACATCACAATTGTGAGGGAGTTTTAGATGTGTTTCCAAAGGATCTACCAGGATTGCCACTTGATAGAGAAGTTGAGTACACCATCGATCTGATGCCGGGAGTGACACCTATCTCGATGGCACCATATTGGATGGCACCGACAGAACTCCAGGAGTTGAAGAAACAGTTAGATGAGCTGCTTGAGAATGGATTTATCAGACCTAGTACATCACCTTGGGGATCGCCAGTGTTGTTTGTTAAGAAAAAAGATGGCAGTTTGCGTATGTATGTAGACTACCAACAGCTGAACAAAGTGACAGTGAAGAACAAGTACCCGCTTCCCAGGATTGATGACCTCTTTGATCAGTTACAGGGAGCTACCATGTTTTCCAAGATTGATCTTCGGTCTGGCTACCATCAGGTCAAGATTGCAGAGAAGGACATACCAAAGACAGCCTTCCGCACTCGGTATGGTCACTTTGAGTTCACAGTGGTTCCTTTCGGCTTGACCGATGCACCTGCAGTTTTCATGTGCTTGATGCACTTGGTCCTGAATGAGTTCTTGGACAAGTTTGTGGTAGTCTTCATCGACGATATTCTGATATACTCCAAGAGCAGGGAAGAACATGAAGAGCACCTAAAGGTAGTACTACAGAGGCTGCGAGAGAAACAGTTATATGCCAAGTTCAGTAAGTGCGAGTTTTGGCTTGAGGAAGTTACATTCCTTGGACATGTTGTATCTGGGATGGGATTAAAGTTGACCCTGCCAAAGTGAAAGCTATTCTAGAATAGGAGCCACCCAAGACAGTACCCGAAGTCAGAAGTTTTCTTGGCCTTGCAGGATATTACCGGAGATTCATCAAGGATTTTTCCTTGATAGCCAGTCCTATGACCAAGCTATTGAGGAAAGATCAGGCCTTTGTTTGAAGTGAAGATTGCTAGAAGAGTTTTGATGAACTAAAGAAGAAGTTGACATCAGCGCCAGTTTTGACAGTACCTAAGCCAGGAGTGGAGTATGTGCTATTTTGTGATGCTTCAAGTCTTGGTTTGGGGGCAGTTCTGATGCAAATGGGCCGAGTGATTGCTTTTGCTTCGAGACAGTTGAGGCCACATGAGAAGAACTACCCGAAACATGATCTAGAGATGCCCGCAGTGATCCTTGCTTTGAAAATTTGGCGACATTACCTGTTCGTAGAGAGATGCCAGATTTTCATAGATCATAAGAGTCTCAAGTACATCATGACTCAGAAGGAACTTAACCTGCGACAAAGACGTTGGGTTGAGTTGCTGAATGATTATGATTGTACTATTGAGTATCACCCTGGAAAAGCTAATGTTGTAGCAGATGCTTTAAGCCGGAGACAACCAGAAGATACTTCCACGACCTACTCGATGTCCTCTCTTATCGAGTTAAGGAAGATGGGAGTTGATTTGTCAGTGGACGAGACAGGAGCTTTGTTGGCCCATATTGAAGTCAAGTCTAACCTGAGAGGCTGGATTGTGGGGCTACAAGGTGGAGATCCCGACTTGATGAAGCTGAAGGAAGCAGTCCGCAGTGGAAAAGAAGACAAGTTTCACATAGCTGAGGATAGTGCATTGATACTGGGGAAACGTCTATGTGTACCCGATTTTGGAAGAAGGACATATGACGCCGTATGCTATGCACCCTGGAAGCACCAAAATGTATCAGAATTTGAGGAGTCATTTTTGGTGGCCGCGTATGAAGAAAGATGTAGCTGAGTATGTTGCTAAGTGTATCACCTGCCAACAAGTGAAAGCCGAACGTCAGGCTCCAGCAGGAAAGTTGAGATCGTTGACAATGCTGGAGTGGAAGTGGGAGATGATCAATATGGATTTTGTGGTTGGACTGCCGTTGACTCGGAGACAGCATGATGCCATCTGGGTTATTGTTGACCGACTTACAAATTCAACTCATTTTCTCCCCATCCGACAGACAGACACCCTGGATAAGTTGGCGAAGCAGTATGTTACAGAGATTGTGAGACTACATGGAATTCCTAAGTCCATAGTCTCAAACAGAGATCCGAGATTCACATCACGATTTTGGAAGAGTCTGCAAGCAGCTTTGGGTACGAAGTTGAGTTTCAGTACCGCATTTCACCCTCAGACAGTAGGACAATCAGAGAGAACTATTCAGACACTGGAACACATGTTAAAGGCTTGTGCTCTTAATTTCAGTGGGATTTGGGATTAGTATTTGCCTTTAGCGGAGTTCGCCTACAACAACAGTTCTCATTCCAGTATCGGGATGCCACCGTTTGAAGCTCTTTACGGAAGGAAATGCCGAAGTCCAGTATGTTGGGATGAAGAAGGTCTCTGTTTGATTGTGGGTCCAGATTTGGTTAAGTAGACAGTTGATAAGATTCAGGTAGTTAAGCAAAGTATGAGAGCAGCACAAGACCGGCAGAAGAGTTATGCTGATAAGCATCGTCGTGAAATGTAGTACCAGGTGAGAGAAAGAGTTTTCCTCCGAGTTGCACCTTGGAAAGGGGTTATCAGATTCGGGAAAAGAGGGAAGCTGAGTCCCAGGTACATCGGGCTGTATGAGATCGTGGAAAGGGTTGGACTCTTGGCGTACAGATTGTCCTTACCAGAGGAGTTGTCACGGATTCATGATGTGTTCCATGTTTCTATGTTGAGGAGGTACAGATCAGATCCGAGCCACGTGGTTACCACAACAGATGTTGAGGTATCAGAGGATCTTACGTATACAGAGTTGCTAGAACAGATTCTTACCCGAGAGGTCAGACAGTTGAGAAACCGAGTTATTCCGATGGTAAAGGTTAAGTGGAGCAAGCACTCTGCGAACGAGTCTACATGGGAAGTTGAGGAGCACATGCGTTCTCAGTATCCGCACCTGTTTTCAGCATCAGAGTGAATTTCGGGGACGAAATTCTTTTAAGGTGGGTAGGCTGTAACAGCCCGGGTAATTTTCGCATTTTACCGGTACCGTAAAAAGTTTTTACACAGTTATTTACCATTAAAATTAATCTTGGGTAATTAATTTATGGTAACTTGTGCATCGGATTCCGAAACCGAGCCCTGTCCCACGTTCAGGATTTTTCTGCGGATTTTACGGACCAAAGTTGGAATTTTTCGGGTCCAGGAATCTTCAAAAAAGTCAGGTTTATCCTCGATTTATTGGACCAAAAATAAAGTCAAGGGGGTATATTGGTTATTTTCTGGTCCGGACAGAACCCGCCTCATATACTGCATAGTATTAAGGCTGCCGCCGCCTTCTCCTGTGAAGCCTGTGAACTGCTTGTGTGACCCGTGCGTTGCCAGTGCCTTGCCCGTGCCGTAGCAGTGTTTTGCATGCCTTTGATCGTGTTTTTCTTACCTTATCAGTGCACTGCCAGCCTTCATCTTCATTTTCCTCTACAAACTCTGCAAAGAACCCACTGCCCAGTACCTAGCAAAACACCCTGTGCAACCGTTCAAAACACAAACCAGTGTAACCTAAAACCAAGAAAAAGAAAAGAAAAGAAAAAAAAGAAAGACAAACACACACAACCCCAGCAAGGCAACATCAACTTACCACCATTGTCATCTTCAACCTCTTGCGCCACCAAACCCATGCCAACACTTCTGCAACCTTAAGCCACAAAATCACCACCATCGCATCTTCCCACGTTGTTGTCTTCTTCTCCTTGCTACCACCTTCACCACCGCTTGTAGTACGCCTTGCAACCACGAACACCATCGCCCAGCCCCTTCGTCTTCGCTTTCAAACCCGCTGACGTTGTCTCTGTCACCAAGATAAGGGTGAGTCAACTAGGACATGGGCTGGCTTGACTTGTGGGCTAATTATCAGCCCATGAGTTAAATGGCCTGTGTAAACCTTATGTTTATATACTTATAGTAACACGTGAATTTGGGCTATGGAAGCATGCACCCATATTTACAATTATGGTATGCCTAATCTATATATATGTACACGTAACATTATGGTCTGACCGTCTTATATATATATATCACATATATTCTGAAAAATTATATTACGGTAAGTATTTACTGAAAGATAATATTATATGATGGAAATGGTATTTTCAAAGTATAAAACCAGAATAATACCCAGATATAAGTATAGCATATTTTGGCACTTGAAAATAAATGGTGAATTAGGATGATAATGGAATTAACCCGAGGCAGTACCGAGACGAGTCAGTATTTATTTTACGGCATATAGTATTAGCATGGCATCTGCATAACATCTTATATGTGCATATTATTTGTTTGATATAGGAGTTGATAACGAGCAGTTACCTGTGGAACCAGACTTGGAGTCTGTTGGGCATTTCCAAAATTGATAATCGGCTAAGGTGAGGATGGATAACCCTTGATATGTGCCTGTAATACTGTGTGTGTTTTGTTATTTGATTGAACTGCTAAGATGGTTATTGTTGGATACTTGACTGCTATGATGTTGTTGTTGTTGTTGTTGTTAGACTGTGATATTGGTTTTGTGAATATTGTGTTGAGATTGATGATGAACTGGTAAATGTGGATAATTGAGGAAAGGATAATGAGTATTGGAAATGGAATTGGAATTGAATTTGAGATGATGATTTAATTGTCACGTGGAAAGTAGTGGTACGACTAGATGGTTGGAGGCTAGTTCTGTGGTGTCATGGCCGGTTTGGTTTGGTTATTGGGGATGTTGTTCCCAGATGATTTGGATATTGGGATGTTGATCCCAGATTGGTTGTTATTGGGATGTTGATCCCGGATTGTGTTTTGGCCTGGCATCCGGAATTAGTTGATAACCGGGTACGACCCTAACTTGTCCAGTGACAGGGGCCCGGAAGATAAAATTGGTATTAATAATAAATATTCTTTTGGTCTTGGCTCAGTCGTGTTTTGGTAGAATCTTTGAGTTGTCTTTGCCTGTATTTTCTTCGAAAGTATTATGGTTGCCTGCATATCTCTGTTTATCCTTAGTCGGTGAGCACTTCGGACTCACCCCTCGCCTGCGGGATTTCTTCCCGTAGGTTAAGTTGTTTCGTAGTTTAGGTACGACGTTCGATGGCTGCTGCTTTCTTCTCCACCTGACTCCGGATCCATACCTCCGCTGCATGTGCATATAAGACTTCCGCTGCTGTGTAATATATGTTGCTGTGCTGCTGCTTTCCTATATTGCTTATGATGCTGTTTGTAGTGGATTATGTTGCTTCTGTTGAGCTAGTGTGTGTGGTTTGAATAATGGTCCCCGAGTATGGGTGACGGATGTTGTCTTGATACTTCTGTTGTATTTGAATTTACTGTAGTATTTTACTGCGATGTACTGTCTGTTCTATCAATAAAAATAGTTTCGGCACGTGTTTACTGTATCTGGTAAATACAAGTATCATATTTTATTTGTTGAAAATAAAATTTATTTAAATTAAGGGTTAATGTATTTTTTTATGCCTAATTAGCTGGTCGATTCGTAGAATAAAATATTATTAAGTAAATAATGATAGGTTAACCTGTTAATAGGCAAAGTCTCCGTAAATATAAGACCTCATGTCCTCCTCCCAAAATGTGTGTTTGCTAGCTAATAGGTCGACAATTTCAGGTTGTCCTCTAAAAAATTATTTTAAAAGGTTGTGCTTGCTACCTAATACGTACTTAAACATATCTACTAATAACCATTCAACCATTGATAGGACAGGTCGACCTCTACACAATAAAAGAAATTGTATTTACTAACTAATAGGTTTATCTATTAATTTAAACGTATTGACCTATTAATAATTATTTAGTTGATAGGTCGACCTATGATTGTGATTTTAATGAGTTGACCAATTAATAACTATTAAGTCGACCTCCTAAAATGAATGAATCTATCTCAACTCTTAATAAGTTATAAATTTAAATTTTTAATTAAAATAGAAATAAAAATATTCTTAACTAAAGAAAATATTTATTATTCTTTAAATTCTTCAAATTAATATTACATAAAATTTAATTAATAAAAAATAATTATGATGAGTACTATATTCATGGAGCACTATAGAATGACTAAAAAAAGTTATTAAATGGACCTTATCTTTTGTCAGAAGAAAGAAAGAAAGAAAACGGGCTTTGACCCTCCCTTAACACCAAAATAAATAAAAAAAAAAAGGAAAGAAAGAAAGAAGACAAATAGCTAGCCCCCTCTTAGTCCGGAACAAAAGAAAGGGAAGCTCGTAATCTCTGCATTTCCAGAAGAATGGCGGATAACTTCCAACTCCATGTTGCCATGTTTCCATGGTTGGCCTTCGGTCACATGATCCCATATTTGGAGCTTGCCAAGCTCATAGCACAAAAGGGTCACAAGATTTCATTCATCTCCACACCAAGAAATATTGATCGCCTCCCAAAACTACCTCCACACCTATCCCCTCTCATAAATCTGGTCAAGCTTCCATTGCCCCGTATCGACAACCTCCTCGAAGGTGCCGAGGTCACCAGCGATGTTCGGTACGAGGAAGTCAAATACCTCAAACTGGCCTACGATGGCCTAAAAGAACCCTTGACCACCTTTCTTGAAACTTCCCATCCAGATTGGATCCTCTACGATTTTCTCCCCTACTGGCTACCCGAGCTCGCCAGCAGACTTGGCATCTCCAACGGATTTTTCAGCATATTTATTGCGGCCATGGTTGCTTATGTCAAACCACCCTATTTGGTAGAATATAGGACAACACCGGAAGACTTTACCGTCCCACCCAAGTGGATTCCGTTCCCTACAACGGTCGCCTTTCGGTTGTTTGAGGCCTTGAAGCTCTTCAATCATTCTGTATCCGCAGAGGAATCCCATGTTACGGATGTGTATCGTCTTGAGAAGGTGCTTAAAGGCTGCGACATGATAGCTGTTAGAGGCTGCAAGGAATTCGAACCAGAGTGGCTGCAACTGTTGGAGGAGCTGCACGGGAAACCCGTTCTCCCTGTTGGTTTTCTTCCCACGACGGAGTATGACGCCGGAGAAGAAACTGAAACTTGGAGATCCGTGAAAGAGTGGCTGGACAAGCAAGAGAAGGGGAAAGTTGTGTATGTTGCATTTGGTAGTGAAGCAAAACCGAGTCAGGATGAGCTCACGGAGATAGCTCTTGGGTTGGAGTTATCTGGGCTCCCTTTCTTTTGGGTGTTAAAGAAGCGACGTGGGTTAGTTGATACAGAGCCGATCGAATTGCCAGATGGGTTTGAAGAGCGAACCAAAGGGAGAGGCATTGTCTGCACTACCTGGGCTCCTCAACTCAAAATCCTTGGTCATGACGCGGTGGGTGGGTTTCTGACTCACTCCGGGTGGAGCTCGGTGGTGGAGGCACTCCAGAACCAGAGGGCTCTTGTACTCTTGACGTTCCTGGCAGACCAAGGGGTGAATGCTCGGGTTTTGGAGGAGAAGAAGATTGCATATTCCATTCCACGGAACGATTCCGATGGATCGTTCACCAGGGACTCGGTAGCTGAGTCGTTGAGAATGGTGATTGTGGAGGAAGAGGGGAAGCTTTACCGAGACAAAGCCAGGGAGATGAGCAGCTTGTTTGGGGATAGGGATAGACAAGACCGCTATGTGGATAACTTGCTCGGCTATCTCCAAAGCCATATTAAGCAATTAACATCTTAAGACAAGTTTTCCATATTGATCGATTTGCTTTTGCAATAATTTATCTTATCTCTACACATCACACAAGAACTTGTATTTCAATTTTCTTCCCCTTCATAAATGATGCTTCCCTTCCTGGACGGCGCTTTTTTTACTTTTTACGTTTTTGTCACCCAACTTGGCTTTTTTTTTTTTTTTGATCCTCACCCAACTTGGCTTTTGGACACGAAGCTTTTGGAGTCATGTATGCTTGCCATTTTGTTATTTATTTCTTACGAGAATATTTGATTTATTTATACCTCTTTGGTGGAATAAGCAGACACATTCGTGGACATATATTTTTCTTTATTATTCTATTTCTAATCGAAAGCCTTCATTTATGTATATAAAGTGTGTTACATGGAAGCAGTTCACCAAGCACAAAGCCAGTTCGTGCACTGGTTGAACACCATTCTATATATATATGACTCTGATCATATGATGAAATAAAGGACTTTTTCTTTTTTTGGATTGATGAAATAAAGAATTCTTGATAGTGAAAATCACTCATTCGTTCATCACTTCCAGGACAACCTTGCCTTGTAGCTTGAGAGATGAAGAGCTACAGTGCCGTTGGTGAAGAGAGAAAAAGTCCTCCTTCTGGCCTACAAATAAGGCTCTTCGTAGACCACCACAAAAAAACAACGAGCCCCCATTCTTTCGATGGCTGCTCTTCTTTTGTTCATCTGAAGTGTTACAACAAGCACTCTCGTCACATCTTCTTCGTGTTGCTTCTTGAGGAGTCTTGCTTTGCCCAAGGCAGAGTTGTTCATCCCTACACCATCACAGATTCTTTTACGCTTTCCTTGTATTCGGAGGGCACCAGCGAAAACCCGGGTACTAATGATGCTAAATCGTAAGCGGCTATGGCACTACAAAGATCTAAAACTGTAACATAAAAAGAAAAAAAAATCTAAACTGTGCTGGTGCAGGTAGGATAGACTCTATCCGTAACTTCGGTGTCCCCTTTATGAAAAGCCTCTGGTCGAGAAGCTGTCGAGTTGCACTGGGAAATTGGAAGTTGTGCTTGAATTCCTTATGATAGATTCAAAAGTAGTGGTCCATTATTTCCCAAAAAAAAAATAGTGGTCCATAACTTCTGGCTTTTATATTTATGTGACCGCCATCATCACGTAGTGAGCATCAAAACAAGGACCAGTTATGTTAGAAAAAAAAAAAAAAAACAAAACAAGAAGACAAGGGGACCAGCTAAAAGATAAAATTTGATTTCCACCACAACCCGAGCCACCCTATGCCAATTACAGCTCGGTGCAACACCCATCCAAAAAAATAAAAAAAAAAATCCCATCCAATAGATCGCCAATTGGTGCGTCTCCAATAGTTATCACAGTGCTCCCTATGTTGTTATATAGTGGGGGATCCAAACCTGTTGTTGACTACCAGCCTGCAAATGCAATCTGTACGTGATTTGAGCATGACATGAGGGAGACGGTTGATAAGGGATAGGAAAAAGCATAAACTTTAGGAAAAAAATCAAATCACCCCCTGAAATTTTATAAAGATGGAATGGACTTCCTCTCAGTTTTCATTTAATCACCAAGTAACACCCCTTCCGTCAAATTAAATTGGGCTTCCGACAAATAAATTAACAGAAAGGTTTGATACAAGCCTGACTAAAAGTTAAAGAGCTTTTTCCGTAATTTCTTGGAAGAATGATCAAGCCTTAACATCGTAGAAGTATTCTTAATCAATACATAACACCTTACTTTCATGGCTGCCCTAATTTGTTTAATGGTGCGGATCCCATTGAAAGCATTTCTCTTTATTTTCAACACATTAACCTTTTTTTTTTTCCTTCTCCTGCTTCTGCAAAATAAAACATCCAGCAATCAGTTTTTTTTTATGCATAGTTCTCATCAATAATCTCCTATCTCATACTCTTGCACGATCTAATTCGATTAATTATTATGTAACTGTATTTCAACTCACTAAAAACCCAACATGCTCAATGCTTGGGCGACTAACTACCATGACAAAACAGTTTTTATTGAGGATGATGTCCAAAAGCAATGCATACAACAATAGGATGGTGACTTTTTTTTTTTCTTTTCCATCAAGCGCTTTGATCCTTGTGCAGTGCCCCTGTGAATTTGCAGTTGGGAAAATGCTGAAGTAAAATAATCTATCAAAAAATGGAAAACAAACCAATAGGCGTGCCACTTGATACATGGTGAACACCATAGAAGTTGCCCTTAAACATCCATAAAAAGAAAGAGTTATAATCTTTTTGCAACCCCGTTGGCACATCGAGTTGATGTGCTTCGGGTTGGGAGGTTGGGGAGGTATTATACTGGAATGACTACTCTCAGCATGCTAACATTAAACCACATAATAAACAAACTGCGATGCTCTCAGCAAAGCAAGATGGATGGCTGACACCTTGGATATAGAAGAACAACGATTAAACCGAGATCACACTAACAAATAGACAAGCTACTGCCTCTACTTGAACTCCGAAATCTGGAACACTCTAGCAGTGCCATCGTCTGATGCCGAAACAAGAAAGTCATCGTTAGCAGTGGCAGATAGTGACTGGATGCACCCGGTGTGACCCTGGAAGTGTTGGGTCCCGATGGTACTATCTTGTGGAATAATGATCAACTGAAAATAAATGGCACACAAGAATTTAACGTGGTTCATCCAAAACTTTTGGGCTACGTCCACAAGCTCAATCCCGCAGAAAACTTCCACTATAAAAATAGTAGGCTTACAAAGAGAGACTTCCCTAAAATTATAGGGGTATAACAAAACCTAGAGTCTACCCAAAAATAGTATCCCATAAGGTGTTTCCCAAGTGTTTCTCAAAATACCCCAAAAGTATTTTTCTCACTATTTTGACACTCTAATTTTAAGAGGAGATAAGAAAAAGATTAACAAATATTTTTCTTCCTAGCTACCATTCTCCCTCCCTCTCAATTCTCTCTCCTCTCTATCTTTCTTTCACAATTTTCTGTGAAGAAAAATAGGATGCATGATACTGAAAAACTCAAGCCTATTTATAGACCCAAACTGCGCGTCCAAACCGCGTGAAATGCGCGTCCAAACCGCAACCACCATTTTTGAAAAAATTGTTTTCAAAAGTTGCGGCTCTTCAATTCAAATTGTCTTCCTCTATTCGCCTCTCTTTTTTATTATTTAATTGTTGGTGGTCCCATGAGGAGAAAAACCGCCCAACAATTCTCCCCCTTTTCGACTACATGGGGAATCCACCATCTCGGCAGCTTCTCGGCAAAATTCAAACTTCCCTCTTGGAAGTATCTTGGTCAGCATATCAGATCCGTTCTCGTCTGTATGGATCTTTTGGAGTTGTAACATCTCCTTCTCCAGCACATCGCTGATCCAATTGTATCTCACATCAATATGTTTTGATCTGGAATGAAAAAAGACATTCTTCGCAAGATGGATAGCACTCTGACTATCACAAAATAGTTGATAACTGTCTTGCGAGAATCCAAGTTTAGTTAAGAACTTCTTCACCCATAACAACTCCTTGCATGCTTCCGTTGCTGCTATAAATTCAGCTTCTGTTGTTGACAGTGCAACACACTTTTGTAGCCTTGACTGCCATGACACAGCTCCCCCTGAAAAATTAATCAGGTATCCTGATGTAGAAAACCTAACATCACCAGCTATATCTGTATCGATATATCCAACCAGCACCGGTTTGTCTTCTCCATAACATAAACACATTCTGGAGGTTCCTCGAAGATACCTAAGAATCCACTTGACAGCATTCCAATGCTCTTTACCAGGATTAGAAAGGTATCGACTTACCACTCCAACTGCATGAGCAATATCTGATCTGGTACATACCATGGCATACATCAAGCTTCCAACTGCTGAAGCATATGGAACTCGTTCCATTTCTTTCTTCTCCTCATCCGTAGATAGACTCTGCTCAGAACTAAGTCTAAAGTAGTTAGCAAGAGGACAACTGACTGCTTTAGCTTTATCCATGTTGAACCTCTGAAGCACTTTCTCAATGTACTTCTCCTGAGACAACCATATCTTCTTGACTTGCCGATCTCTAATAATTCTCATCCCGAGAATTTGTTTTGCTGGCCCTAAGTCTTTCATGGCGAAAAATTTGCTTAGCTGTGCTTTCAAGCTGTTGATTCTAGAGACATTCTGGCCAACAATCAGCATATCATCCACATAGAGCAATAGGATGATAAAGTCATCTTTAGAAAATTTCTGGACGAATACACAGTGGTCTGAAGTAGTCTTCTTATATCCCTGTTGCCCCATCACAGACTCAAACTTCTTATACCACTGTCTTGGGGCTTGTTTTAAGCCGTAGAGGCTCTTCCTCAATCTGCAAACATAATCCTCTTTTCCTTTCCGCTGGAAACCCTCTGGCTGCTCCATGTATATTTCTTCTTCCAAATCATCATGTAGGAAGGCTATTTTGACATCCTTCTGTTCAACCTCCAGGTTGAGACTTGCAGCTAATCCCAGCACCGTGCGGATTGAGGTCATCTTCACCACTGGTGAGAAAATTTCATCAAAGTCTATCCCTTTCCTTTGACTGAAACCTTTGACAACCAATCTTGCTTTGAATCTGGGAAGTGGACTATGCTCCTCGTACTTGATCCTGAACACCCACTTGTTCTTCAAAGCTCTCTTGCCTTTAGGCAGCTTCACCAACTCAAATGTCTTGTTCTCATACAAGGATTTCATTTCTTCTTGCATGGCTTGAATCCACTTCTCCTTATGCTCATCATCAATAGCTTCATTGTAGCTTTCTGGTTCTCCCTCGTCAGTGAGCAACAAGTAATCACTTGGAGAATATCTGGTAGAACGTTGCACAACTCTGCCAGATCTTGTACGATAAGGAGAGCTATTTGAAGGTTGAGGATGGTCAACCCTGACTGTATCATCATTTCCATCATCCTCGTTACTATCAGCATCTGTTGCTGACTCTTCTTCAACAGGAACATCTGGAACTTCAGGATAAATATCCTGAACATCATCTCCAACTTGCCTCGGCACCATTGCTGGAGGTATCTGAAACTTTACTGGGTCATCACTGGACTTTTCTGCTTTATCAATGTCTTCTATGGTCTGATCTTCCATAAAGACAACATCTCGACTCCTGATAAGCTTTTTCTCCACCAGATCATAGAACCTATAGCCAAGCATATCTTGACCATAACCGATGAATACACACTGCCTCGTCTTGGTATCCAGTTTGCTTCTTTCATCCTTCGGAATGTGGACATGAGCTTTGCACCCAAATACTCGTAAGTGATCATAGGATATATCCCTGCCTGACCACACCTTCTCTGGAGCTTCATACTGAAGAGGAACACAGGGTGAATGGTTCAGCACATAAGCTGCTGTAAGTAGTGCTTCACCCCAAAAGACTTGTGGTAACTTCGAGTGAGAGAGTAAGCAACTGGTTCTTTCAATCAAAGTTCTATTCATCCTCTCAGTTAAGCCATTCAACTGTGGAGTTTTGGGAGGAGTAAACTGATGCCGAATACCATATTCTTTGCAGTAAACATCAAGTGGACCTGTGTACTCACCACCATTATCTGTCCGGATACACTTCAGCTTCTTTCAGTCTCTCTTTCCACCATGGTTAGGAACTGCTTGAAGACTGATAACACTTGATCTTTTGACTTCAATGTGTAAGCCCAAGTCTTCTGTGAATGATCGTCAATAAATGTCACAAAATACCGGGCACCACCAAGGGACTGTAAGTTTCCTAGAAGCTATTACGACACTCATAATGAGCTAGACATGCAGCGGAAGCTAGGAAACTAAACCAAGAACCACATGTGAAGCATATAAACCGTATAACAAAATTTCGTACCTTGTTCGGTTGAGGTCTTTCACCCAACTGCTGGAACGAATCATCTAGACCAAGACGAAGGCTGGAAAGAATCAGTTAGAGCAAGAAGAAGACCTGCTCCTCTACGGTATCCACACGAACCGTGATAGTTTAGAATTGTCCCACGAAACAAACCTCGAGCTCCCCGGGCTGATGTGCTAGCAACAAAAACCGGGGTTGTGTGGTTTTTTTATTTTGGGTGTGCTTCTTTTCTTTCATAAAGAACAAGAAGAGACCAAGGGAAGTGAGCTGATGTGAAGATAGAGGTTTTTCTCAGGAAAATGGCAGAGCATAACGTGAGAAGGAGAGGGAGAGATCAGACCATCCAGCTCCACACTACCCCTCAATCACTCACCCCATCCAAAAGCTCATTAGTGGAGGTAATGGCCAACACCTTGGCCCCATTGCCCATTACCCACCATTATCATGTCAAGACACAATAATACTCCACTAACCATTGTCATCATGCATAGCACCTAAAGAAGCACAATCATGCAGACAATAAGTGAGCCAACCAGCCCAAAATGACCTGGTTCAACCATGGTCCAACCACACCCGGTCCAACCACGGTTCGACCATCTGCTCGAATCATCGGTTCTATGTGTGTACCCTGTAGGCACTTGTAACCTCCGGCAATGATTGTAAAATCTCATTTTACAATCATAAACAAAGAGCGGCGTCTAGCAACACATCATTGCTACCCGAACGACAAGATCAGAACTGATTCACTATGCCTCGGAACATGTCATCGTCCTATCGTCCCATTATCAAGATTAGACCGAGACATGGAAACGTCAATCTCGTATATGTCTAATCTCGGTTTCTTGATCCTCGAGTTAACTGTATAAAACGGATTCCCGTGATATCACCATATCACATAATCCGAGCGTGGCCACGCATTTAACAGTTCAACTCTATCAAGAAACCTACTCGATAATATACCCGTTATATGGGTCGGACGAATCCCCTCTGGATCATACAAAACCTGCTACACATTACATCATATACCCAATGATTACCCTTATGTCCACCCAGTTACGGATGACTAGGAATAATATTAAAGTACATGACTCATATGTTGGGTACCTTGATGATCTCAGGTCAAAGGACAATACATCTATAAGAACCACTAACGACATACATATAACGTTCCATGTAGGGTTCTTATGTGGGTCGGTCCAGTCCACAAGTTCTCCAACTTGTACCCGTATGTAGAATTCATATCACATATGCAATTCTCAACATACGTTAGTCTTAACTTATTATTACAACCCATCCGTAATAATAACCGACTAGGGACATTTAAGAATATACATATCAAATATATATATATACTAGGGTTATAAGTATGTGCAAGCGTTTATCTCATAAACGATACTTATTGGAATAACCTTAATGCATATACACGACTACAAATAATCATCCATGATTGGCTTTTGGGCATATTACACTAACAAGGACTTGTTAAAAGGCCCACATAGATCTGAGTGTACCAGTTCTAACACATCTTTCTTTCTAGAAGGAGGAAAACTCTTGAAAGAAACTCTATTTTGCTTACCAGCTAGACAATGAGAGCACTTCTTTAGCTGGATCTGGTTCAATCCTGACAAAGCCTTCTTCTTGACTAGCTTCGCCATTGACTTCTTGCTCATATGTCTGAGTCGTCTGTGCCATAGCTAGACTTGGTTGTCATTCTCCACAACATTTACATCTTGCTGTGGAATCTTCGCCTGGGTAACATACAACTTTGACACCTTTGTACCTCGTGCCACTACTAGCGAGCCTTTGGTGAGTTTCCATTTACCATTGTAGAAGGTATTGCAGAAACGTTCCTCATCGAGCTTATCAACCGAGATCAGATTCAGACGCATATCTGGAATATGCCTGACATTCTTCAAAATCAGCTTCATCCCGTTCATGGTCTCTAGGCAAACATCTCCTTTGCCGACAACCATCGAGGCTTTATCGTTTCCCATTCTTACACTCCTAAAATTACCAGGAGTGTAAGATGAGAAAAGTTCTATCTGTGGTGTTGCATGAATAGTAACACCACTATCAACTATCCAGCTTGTCTCCTGGATAGTAAGGTTAATGATGTCATCATCACAGATAATATTAAACTCTCCAAGAGAATTCGCTTTATCATCATTGCTCTCTTTTTTCCTCATATCCTTGCCTTTGTTCTTCTTCTGCTCCTTCTTGAAGAGTCGGCAAAATCTCTTGATGTGGCCCTTCTTCTTGCAGTAATGGCACTCAACATTTGCAAATTTGTTGGATTTTTCTCTGCTCTTGTCTCTGCTGCTTTGACCTCTATTCTGGCTTCTCCCCCTCGTCACTGTGGCCAAGACTTCTGACTGTGAAGAAGATGAGCCTTGTGATCTCTGTCTCATTTCTTCATTCAGGATGCCACTTTTGACTGATGCCATACTGACCACACCGTTAGGTGCAGAATTTGTAATTGACACCTTCAAGGTTTCCCATGAGTCTAGGCGTGTTGCCATAACCATTAGAACAAGTACCTCATCGTCGAATTTTATGCCCATGCTTGACAACTGGTCCACGATCCCTCGTATATCATTGAGGTGATCTGCAACAGTTGTGCCTTCTTGATATTTCACTTGCATAAGCTTCGTCAAGTAAAATAGCTTGGTGTTCCCTGTCTTAGAGGCATATAATTCTTCGAGCTTCTCCCACAGCGTTCTAGCATGCTCAATGCCAGAAATGTGGTTGTAAACATTATTCTCAACAAATTGTCGTATGTACCCGCATACCTAATTATGCTCAAATTCCCACTCTTCATCTGATTTGTTATCAGGCTTTACCGTACTAAACACCGGTAAATGCATCTTCATCACGAACAAGAGATCCTTCATCTTGTTTCTCCATAGGTGATAATTTGTGCCATCAAGAGTGATCATCTTGTTTATCCTCGCCTCCATCTAGACCAAAATTTTAGCTGACTTTTTTGGACTAGAAAATTCCCGGCGGTAAATAGTGCCCGTACAGATGAATAGTACAAATATGGTGAATAGTACCGTATGTATGAACAGGACCGTATAAACGAACAATAAAATACGCCCTTATGAATAGTACCTTCCGAACAGAACCTCGAGCTCCGTTACCAGTTGTTGGGTCCCGATGGTACTTTCTTGCGGAATAATGATCAACTGAAAATAAATGGCACACAAGAATTTAACGTGGTTCACCCAAAACTTTTGGCTACGTCCACAAGCTCAATCCCGCAGGAAACTTCCACTATAAAAATAGTAGGCTTACAAAGAGAGACTTCCCTAAAATTATAGGAGTATAACAAAACCTAGAGTCTACCCAAAAATAGTGTCCCACAAGGTGTTTCCCAAGTGTTTTCCAAAATACCCCATAAGTATTTTTCTCACTATTTTGACACTCTAATGTTAAGAGGGGATAAGAAAAATATTAACAAATATTTTTCTTCCTAACTACCACTCTCCCTCCCTCTCAATTCTCTCTTCTCTTTCTGTAAAGAAAAACAGGATGCATGATACTGAAAAACTCAAGCCTATTTATAGACTCAAACTGCGCGTCCAAACCGCGTGAAATGCGCGTCCAAACCGCAGCCACTACTTTTGAAAAAATTGTTTTCAAAAGTTGCGGCTCTTCAATTCAAATTGTCTTCTTCTATTCTCCTCTTTTTTTATTATTTAATTGTTGGTGGTCCCATGAGGAGAAAAACCGCCCAACAGGAAGGTCTTTATATGGTCCCGGATCGGCCATCCCACAAGAAGATCTTCCCATCCCTGCATCCGGTAGCCAAGTACTTCGATGTGCCAAACCACGCTGGGCATCTCACCTCATCCTGCACGCCAAACAAGCGATCGATCATTATATCGTATTGTACTGTACCAGATTTACAATGCAATCTAACATAGAGCTCAACAAACAAGTGAATCATTTTTCTCGTTTCACTGCCGCACAATGATTATTTGAAAGGTATTGTCAGGGATGAAAGCCAGATATACAGCAGGGTTCACAAGAATAGATGTACCTCGTGCATGCATGTGCAGCGGGGTGGTGAGTGCTGCAGATCCCAAATAATGAGCTTCTTATCCTCGCTTCCAGTGCTACCCAAGGAAATCTGGCAGGCATATATTTCTCGGTAAGGGTGCATCAGGTATGAAACAATTACAAATGGCCTTATAGCGCATAGGTAGTGCCTTTCTAAAGCAAGAAGGGTGAGGTCTCGGATTCGAGTTCACCTTCAACATCAACTAGTATACAAAAAAGTATGAAGCAATTTTTTTCTCGTGCAAAAAACATAAAATCCGCCACGTTCTTACTCCCTCCTCATAGCCCACAGTCTTCAGACATCCATTAAGCTTTTTTATTTACTTATAATTCATAACTGACCCTTGCATATATCAAAGAGCCACAAATATATCGTTATGTTCACCATACCTTGAAGCAAGTCCAATGCAACTAATCGAATCAGAGTGATCCAACAGAGAACTGGCTACCAGTCAACAACATTGATATTTTTTAGCCGGATTAAAGCTTTTTTTGGTCCCTGTGCAAGGTCTCAAAGTTGGATTTCATCCTCGTGTAGGTTTTTTGCCTCTTTTCATCCCTCCGTTCGACCCATTTGGTTCGTCCGGCCAAAATCCGGCCAAAATAGTTGACGTGGCATATTTTCCGGTGCCACATCAGATTTTTGGGTCCCATATCCCAAAACCAAACCAGGTTCCGCCCACCTAAATAACCCGGAACCCAAAATGTAATTATGTATTTTTAAATATACAAATAATTTGAATAATAAAATTAACCTATTTCTAAAATAATAAAATATAATATTTTTTTTTTTATTTTATATTTAATAAAAAAATTACAAAATAAAAATATAATTTTAAAAAAATAATAAAACATAATATACATCAAACCATTCAAATTTTATAATTTTTATATATTTTTTTATTATATATTTAATGAAAAATTTCACAAAATAAAAAAATTTTATTTAAAAATATCAAAACATAATATACATCAAACCACTCAAATTTTATATTTTTTATATATATTTTTAATTTTATATTTAAAAAAATTCACAAAGTAAAAAATAAAAAATAAAAAATAAAAAATTAAATGGTTTGATGTATATTATGTTTTATTATTTTAAAATAAATATTATTTATTTTGTGAATTTTTTTATTAAATATAAAATATATATATATAATGAAGCGCCCCGACCCGTATTTACCGAACACAGTAAACACGAGCCGGAACTGTGACAACCCAACCAAATAAACCCAAGCATACAGTGTATACAATAATAACTCGGCCCAACGGCCCAACAATAAAATATCATAACTGGCCCAATGGCCCAACAATAACAAAAGTAGTGCACAGCGGAAGACTTAAAGACTCACTAACACTGTATGCATATATGCAAACTATGGATCCGAGCCCTGTCCAAGGGATAACGCTGCAGCCTGTCTGGAATGCACCAAGCCTGTACATGAAACAACTCAACCTACGGGATGAAAGCCCGCAGGTGAGGGGTGAGTCTGAAGTGCTCACGACAATAGAAAGACGATCAATATGGACACTAAAAATTACTCAAGGTCAACCAAACCAAAAGACCCGACCCAAAATCGGTCCAAGACCGAAAAGACTCAAATAAAATCCAATTATCCAATTTTATCTTTCCGGGCCCCGTCACGGATAAGCTAGGGTCGTACCAGGTTATCAACCTGTTCCTGATGCCAGATCAAAAAGAACCCAGGGATAGACATCCCAAATATAACAAACCGGGATAGACATCCCAAGCATAGACATGCTTATCACACGAACCCAGATCATGGCCACCACAAAACAGTCTCTAACCATCCGGTCGTACCTCTACTTACCACGTGACAATTATATTACCGTCATCAAAAACCAAACTCAGGGATCGACATCCCTAACCAAAATACCAAGGATCGACATCCTTGTCACTACTCATTATTTATTCCATTATACTTATTCCAAAGGAAACAGAAAATCGACACGGGGATAAACATCCCAAAAACCAAACAAGACACCGGGATAAACATCCCGAAAATACCAAAATACCAAATACTGGGATAAACATCCCGATAACAATCAAGACCACGGGATAGACATCCCGAACCAAACCACAACAATGCTACATGCAAATATCAACAAACATGATAACCGAGTAATATAGGCACATATTGAAGGAAATCCATCCTCACCTTGGCCGATTACTCAACTTCGGAAATAATGACCGATCCGACGCCGGCTCCTCGGGAAACTGCCCGATGTCCAAAAACCTATACAACAAAACCATATATACACATAAATGCACATAATCGGTATGCAATGATGCCTATACGACGATATTATCCATCCCGATTCTTATCCGTTATTATTATCTTTTATCGAAAATAATTAACCGTACGTACATCCGAATATTATTTCGGTACCATACTTTAATTAAAACTCCCTTAAAAATAATTATAATTTTCCAAAATATTAATCTCCATAATTTTCCCAGAAAATAATAACGTATTTATAATTTTCAGAAAATATTTATATAGTATTTATCTTTTCTAAATATATAATAATATTTTCCAACACAAAACATAATTACTTTTAATTTACAAAATACATATTTATATACATACACCAAAATTATAATTTTTCAGACTAAATAATATACATATTAAATTTACAGAAATTATTTCATGATATATATATTTTCCAAACTAACCATAATAATAATTTACAAACAAAACATAATTATCTTAATTTGAAGAATCAAAGTATATATATTTATTTCTAAACCCAACCAGAATATTGCATATAATTTTCCAAAATAATATTCCTATTTTTTTCCAAAAATTAATTAGCAGTAATTATATAGATATATATATATATTGAAACGCCCCGACCCGTATTTACCGTACACAGTAAACACGTGCCGGAACTGTGACAACCCAACCCAACATGACTCAGCATACAGTGTATACAACAAATATCCGGGCTCAACAGCCCATAATAAAAACAACAATAAAATCTCAACCGGCCCAATGGCCCAATAATAATAAAACAATGCACAGCGGAAGACTTATGAA
>JAKUCV010006931.1:0-13397 GCA_028386065.3 Turnera subulata | reverse complement strand
GGAAAGAAATTGGGAGCGGGTTTTAATTGGGATTTAGGGTCCTCTTTCAATTTTTAGACGTGGGCGGGAGAGCTGGGCGGGTCGGGTTCGCGGTCCGGATTCGTGGGAGGTTCGGGTTCGGTATGGGAAGAATCCGGGTTTAATTAATGTGGGTCCCACACGCCACCTGTGTCCGACGTGGCACGAACGGTGACGTTTTTGCTTCTTAATAAGGCGTCGTTTTGCTACAGTACAACGCGCAAGTGCCCGGGCAGCTTCCACGTCAGCAGGTGCCTGACCGGGGGTCTATTTTCGGCCTGCCCATGGAATCTCGGGGTACCTGCCCGGACAAAAAAAATGTCGGGGTACCAAATTGGCCAAACCACTAAACATTGGGACCCAAAAAACCCAAAAACCCAATCCCTTTCACAACCTGCTGTTGTTCCTCCATGAACTATTGTTGCTGTTTCATGAACTTTTTCATGAAAGACTGGATGTCGTCTTTTGGAGGAGGCTGATACGCCTGTTGGTATGCCTGTGCAAGTTGTTTCGGAGGTTATCCGGGAGGACCCCTTCCGGTTTGATTTTGGTGGGGCTGTTGAGGCTTCCAAGAGAAGTTAGGGTGGTCCCTCTAACCAGGGTTGTAGGTTACTTGCTCTTGGCATGCTTGCTCATAGCCTCCCTCTGTTAGGCACTCCGAATAACATCTTTCGCACCTGGCACAGGAATGGGATTTTCCTTTCCGATTCAACTTCAAGATGGCATCCAACCTGGCGTTGTGTTTGAACAGTTCGTACACATCCCCAGCGTCTTTAGCTAAAACGACTCCTCCGGCTGCAGCCAATCAGGAAGGCCATGTTGTGGGCATCTTGTTAATGCATCTTTAAATCTTTCCCATGCATCGTAGAGCAATTCATTAGACTTCTGTTTGAACTCCATGATGTTGTTCCTTAATATCATGGCTTTGCTGGGCGGGAAAAATTTCTTTAGGAACGCTTGTGACAAGGCAGCGCATGTATCAAACGTCCCAGGAGCTTGTGCAGTCAACCATGCCTTCGTCTTGTCCTTGAGTGAGAAAGGAAAAAGGCGCAGCTTGATAGCATCCTCGGAGGCTCCATTCACCTTGATTGTGCCACAGATTTCTAGGAAATCTTGCAAATGTTGATTTGGGTCTTCAATGAAGGAACCCCCGAAAGGCTCATTTTGGACCATCTTGATTAGGGCTGGCTTTAGCTCAAAGTTATTTGCTTGCACAGCTGGGCGTACCACGCTGGACTGTGCAAGGGTTGCATCGGGGATGGAGAAATCTCGAACCGGCCTGTGCCGAGGTCCATATTGGACACCCTCGATCTCCTCGATAACGCGTCTTACGTGTCCCTCCATATCTCCTTCGGTAAAACTTGAAGAAACCTGAAGAAAAAAACAGAAGAAAAACTACCCAAACGGGTGAAAAAGAAAATGAAAATTAAAAATCTAGATTAACCTAATCACAGAGTTTAATAACATTAACGCCGATCCCCGGCAACGGTGCCAAAAACTTGATAGCTTCCCGCAAGTATACGAGGTTGTTGTAGTACCAAAGTCGTCTCACAGGGATCTTTGTTAAGTACTATTCAACTAAGCAACTTATGATTATCTAGAGAAATAAATAATGTTGAGGATTGATGTTTGAATTGGAAAACGAAAGCGAATAGAAACGATTAAAATTCAATAATATTAAATATATAGGACTTTAGGGAATTTCTTGCTAACATTTCCATGCAATTAAGCTCAGCATAAGCAGACCATGTTCTGTCACCACATAGCTAGCCTATGTAAAATCTATGAATTAATTCTGAAAATAAACTCTCTTAAAAGAATCGGTAAATCTAAACTAGATCGATAACCTACTCTTGTAGTGCCGTAAAATCCCTTCCTAGCTTACGTCCACTATCCATTTGCCAGAGATGAAATAAACTAAGAGCATTAAGAAATTTACCTACTTAATCTCCAATAAAAAGCACGCCTCCCTCAAGGTCGGTTTTTATAGCCCGGTTAATGTTTTTCTATAGGCAAACGACTGTAACGTCCCGGTTTGTAGACTGTCACTACAGACCAACAGGGACCTTTCCAACATGCTTTGTCCTCACTCGCACGTTTCCGGGGAAAACTTCCCAGGAGGTCACCCATCCTAGAATTTCTCCAAGTCAAGCACGTTTAACTTTAGAGTTCTTCTGGAATGAGCGCCGAAAAGGTAGGTGCACCTTGTTGATATAGTTAGTACTCATCAAACCGTTTAAGCTATTCTCGATTGTGCAGTCCCATACCTGTACAACCTCGAAATCACTTCATTTGAGCTATTCTTAGTTATACAGTCCCATACCCATATAATTATGAAATCTCCCCAACTGTGCAGCCCCATCCCTACACAGTCTCAGGATCTCTCCTATTCCAGTGTGGATTCGGTTCATTCCTATGCCCCTCCTTCTAGAAGCCTGCCAGAAGCCACTCCTTGTCCATGCTCATCCCAGCACCGGCGTACACTTCCCGCCCTCATAGACCAAGGGGGTCACAGGCCCACCAGCTTCCGCTAGGTTCGTCCCCGAACCCTGCACCGTACTAGGGGAATTTATTCTCCGTTACAACGACGCTGTCACTTAACGTTTCCCTATTATAAATTTATGCTAAACGATGGCCAGTCAATTAACATACTGAAGATTCATAACCGGATTAAAAGAGAATAAATTCAGAAATAAAACTTTAATTAAATGAGCATGGAAACATTAACAAGTTCATCCCCTTATCCTAGACAAGAAAATTAGCTAGACATAACAATTAGAAAGAAGACAAAAGTAAAATGGAAATACATTAAGGGAGGAGTAAAGGAAGAAGAGGAATTACAAATGATGACGAATATGGCTCCTCTTCAATAATGTAGTCTCCACGTACAAAAGCCTTTTACAATTCTAATTGCAAAGAGAAAAGCTAACTACCTAGTATTCGATTTTGTCTTTTTGCAGGGAGTGTGTGATGATGTCCTTTAGTGAGCTTGGTGCTTTTCCTTTTATAGTACAAAGGAGGAAGGCAAAATGGCTGAAAAATGACCATCTAATGGCGCCAAATGAGGAGCAAAGTGCCACATTTCTTGCGCCAAAAATAGGTGAAGTGGACCGCTTCACATGCGCCAAAATTAGTTGGTGCAATTGCCACCTTTGAAACTCCCACATGCATGCAAGATTAAGTCTTCTCTTCCTGCTCCTTTTCCTCACGTCATGCAGCAAAGGACAAGTGGTCAAGTGGAACAATTCTTCTTCCTAGATAAGTGCATTCATCCAATATTAGTGGAGAGTGGTACACTTGTGTAATCATCCAAACCACCTCTAAATTTAGCATATGGACCACCAGAATCTTTAGAATAATTTTTTGATCATTTCTGCAAATTCTGGAAAAAAATCTTGAGGATTAATCCGGGCTTGCCACGTGGCCATGGACTGCCCATGCTGGAACGTTATGCATGGGCTGCTTGTGCAGAAATTGTGCTACTAGCCCAAAATCCATCATTTATTTATAAATTCTACATAAAAGTGTTAGAATTTGAACAAAGGGAAATAAAGAGGTAAATGAGGAAAAAATGATAAAAAGTAAAATAAAATAATGAAATAAACAATATTTTGCAAGTTAAAAACCGTAAAAGGACCCGTAAATGAGTGCAAAATGCGCACTCATCAATATCCAAACTCGGTGTTGCGTAATCATGCAATGTCTTGTTTCCTTCTTTTGCCATGGTGGGTGTCTCGAAATTTTCTACTACAACTTATGCTTTCTCTTCTATTTCAGTGTCTTGAAGAGACTCCATAGGCCCCACGACTTGCTTCTCCTTTCGCTTGTTTGCGCTTAGTTTCTTGTGTAAGGTTCTCTCGATCTCCGGATTGATTTCAGGAATTGGACTCGATGAAGCACCTACGTCTCGTTTTGGGCATCAACCAAAATTGACAACACTATATAAAAATGAAAAACAAAAATTGATTAAAGAAAATAAAAAAGAAATAAAAGAAACTAATGCGAAAAATAAAACCTAAAGTAATCTAGCTGCAATCTCAATAGTATTAAAACTGTTTGTTCCCCGGCAACGGCGCCAGAAAAACTGTTATCAGTGTGTCTCCTGTGACTCCCTCAAGCATTATGTCTGGAATTTCCTCATCCTCATCCTCATCATCATCAAACCCAACAACCTCATATACAATCTTCTCTTTTCCTTTCCTAGACACTGGACCTCTCAACCGCTGTTCTTGAGTGTTGTTGCGAAGATTCCGTTTTGGCATCGCAGATGCCATAGGCTTTTCACGTCTAGAAGGGGCCTTCTTTTGTGGAGCTGAGGTGGTTTTGGCTCTTTTGGCAGGGTATTTTTGAGCTAAGGGGTTATCATCGTCTGAGATTGTTTTCTCAGAGGAATTCCAAGGGTTCTCAGATTGATTTTCACTAGTAGGGTTAGGAGGAACCTGAAAGATATTCTAATTTGTTGAAGAACTGTCAACAAGAGGAGGGTCAATGAGTGAGGGTTGCTTTTGAACAAGCTCAACTACCTTGGCCTGCTTCTCAAGGTCGAGTTCCTTCACAAAGTGATCAATCATGGATTTTCTCTTTAAAGCACGAAATTTTGTCTGCTCAATAGGATCAATGAGGTGTGGAGGAATTCTAATCTGGAATAAGAACTCATCTGTGGAGGCTGCAATATTTGCACGAGTTTTTGCAGCCTCTTGGTAAGTGATTGGTGCAGGTTGAAGGGGTGGAAGACATCTTTGGAGAAGAGTGTTTTCGCTTCTTAGGAGGTTTTGGTAAGGTGTTTGGAGGTCTTGTGGAGGGAGTTGATGGAGGAGGTTTTGTATGTCTTGTGACTCGTGTAGTAGAAGTCTTTGAGGTAGTAGGAGCTGGTAGAGGAATTATAGGATTTTCGGCTATAGGAGTTTTAGAAGGAGTCTTAGTTCTACCAATATCTGGTAACTGATGTTTTAATGGTAGTGATGCCGAGAAAATAGGTGTGGAATGAGGGTGGATAAGGCAAGAGGTTTAAGTAGTGGAGTTGGGTTTCCTTTCAGGACCAACGGTTAGAAGGGATTTTATTACCACCATAACACTCAACCCTATAGACCATTAGGCAACGGTAATCATGGCAGACAGTCAGGCTCACCACCCGAGAGTTACTGTAGTCGCTTTTCAACCCACTTGCACGATGTCGGACCCGTGACATTATTTTAATCCTTGCCTAACAGCTTTTGACATAATGGTCATGCAGATGCCAAATCGTCCTGATTCCTTTTCTGACCATCAACCCACTTTATGTAGACTTCTAGCCCATCCTTTTTAGGCTCATCATAGCTCAGAGTTTCTAAGTGATATGTGTGTGTTTTGAATGCATGTTATATGCTCAAAATAATTTGAAAACATACCTGGTTTTCCTTAAATTTAAGGTGCATTACATATACCAAGTTCCAACCGAATTTTTGCAAATTGTTCTTCCTTCAAGAGTTTTGTTAATATTTCTATAAGTTGCCTCTCGGTTGTGACAAAATCAAGTGTTATATCTTTCTTAAGTACATGATCTCTAATAAAATGGTGCTTTATTTCTATGTGTTTAGTTCCTGAGTGTTAAATAGGATTTTTAGTCAAATTTATGACACTAGAACTATCACATAAAATTGGTATAGCATCAAACTTCAATTTATAGTCAAGTAATGTTTGTTTCATCCAAAGAAGTTGTGCACAACAAGATCCTCCAACTACATACTCTGCCTCGGTTGTTGATGTAGCCACTGAATTTTGTTTCTTACTAGACCAAGAAACTAGTGAATTTCCTAAGAATTGGCATGTCCTACTAGTACTCTTTCTATAAAGCATGCATCCAGCAAAGTCAGCGTCAAAATATTACCAAAGACCTAGAGAGGGTGTTCTATTTAGGTATTTAAAAATTTTTTTAGTAGCCCTCAAATGAGAATCTTTAGGACATGCTTGAAAGCGAGCACACAAGCATACACTAAACATAATGTCAGGTCTAGATGCAGTAAGATAGAGGAGACTTCCATCATACCTCTATATTTCTTAATGTCCACATCTTTAGCGCATTCATCTTTATCAAGCTTTGTTGTTGTGCTCATAGGAGTTGGGCTCACTTTGGCGTCTGACATGCCAAACAGTTTGAGTAGCTCCTTTGTATATTTAGTTTGACCAATGAAGATGACATCATTTCAAAATCTTGACATAGAGCATCAATAGTAGCACCAAATAATATATCATCAACATAAATTTGCACAATGATTAAGTCATTGTTTTGTTATTTCACAAAGAGTGTAGAATCAACTTTACCTCTGACAAAGTTTTAAGATAGAAGAAATGTACTTAACCTATCATACATGCCCTTGGAGCTTGTTTGAGTCCATATAGAGCCTTTTTTAGCTTATAGACTTGTTTTGGATGCTCATAGTCCTCAAATCCGGGATGTTGCTCCACATACACCTCTCGCATGATTACACCATTCAGAAAGGCACTTTTTACATCCGTTTGTTAGAGTTTAAAGGACTTATAGGATGCATATGCAAGTAGCATCCGAATAGACTCTAGGCGAGCTACAGGTGCAAAGGTCTCATTAAAGTCAATTCCTTCTTCTTGGTTGTAGCCTTGTGCCACAAGCCTAGCTTTGTTTCTTATTACATTTCCAGCCTCATCCAATTTGTTCCGAAATACCCATTTGGTTCCAATTATTGGATAATTGGCTGGTCTACGAACTAATTCCCAAGCATCACTTTTCTCAAATTGGTTGAGTTCTTCTTGCATTGCCATTACCCAATTTTCATCATTAATGGCATCATTTATGTTTTTGGGCTCAATTTGTGACAAAAAAGCCTGATAAGAATTCAGATTATGTAGGGAGGCTCTTGTAGTTACTCCCTTTGATGGATCTCCAATAATATCACTGGTTGAAAATGTTGTTGGCACTTTCAATGTCGAAACGTCATGAACAGGAGATGGTGTAGATTGTGAAAGGGGTTCATTTTGAATTGCATTTGCAATTGGCACTTCTTCCTCCCTTTCATTCTCAGCAGATTTCTCAGGGATATCAACAAGGATATCTCCTGATTGTTTATCCTGGCTAAGCATATTCTCATCATCAACACCATTGTTAGTTTGCACAAATTCATCAAATACAATATGTATTGATTCCTCAACTAGAAGAGTTCTTTTATTATAGATCCTATATGTTTTACTCCTAGTTGAGTATCCAAGAAACACACCATCATCAGATTTAGCATCAAACTTTCCTAAAGAGTCCTTAGTATTTAGTATAAAGCACTTTGACCAAAAAATTTTAAAGTACCTAGTGTTTGGTTTTCTATCATGCCGAAGTGTTAGTGTAATGCTCAAAAGCCAATCATTGGATGATTGTATAGTCATGTATATTTATTAAGGTTTTATTCCAATAAATATGTTTATGTGTTAAACGCTTGCACACATTTATAACTCTAGAATATCTCATATTCTTAAAATGTCCCTAGTCGATTATTATTATGGATGGGTTGTAATAATAAATTAAGACTAGCGTATGTTGAGAATTATATGAGATATGAATTCTACATACGGGTACGAGTTAGAGAACTTGGGGTCTGGACTGGCCCGACATAAGAACACTACATGGAACGTTATATGATTGTCATTAGTGGTTCTTATATGTATTTTCCTTAGACCTGAGATCATCAACGTTATATGATTGTCATTAGTGTTTCTTATATGTATTTTCCTTAGACCTGAGATCATCAAGGTTCCAACATGTGAGTCATATACTTTGATATTACACTTGGCTATTCGTAACTGAGTAGACCTTATTGTAATCATTGGGTATATGATATCATGTGTAGTGGGTTTTTTATGATCAAGATGGGATTCGTCCAACCCTTATAACGGGTATATTATCAGACGGGCCTCTTGGTAGAGTTGAACTGTAAATGCATGGCCATGCTCGAATTATGTGATATGGTGATATCATTAGTATCCGTTTTACATGGCTAACTCGGGGATCAAGAAACTTAGATTAAACATATACGAGATTGACTTATTCCATGTCTCGTGTTTGATCTTGATAGTGTAACGAAAGGATAATGACATATTTCCGAGGCATAATGAATCAGTACTGATCTTGTTGTTTGGGTAGCAATGATGTGTTGCTAGACGCCGCTCATTGTTTATAATTGTAAATGAGTTTACAATTATTGCCAAACGTTACAAGTGCCTACAGGGTCACACACTTAGAACTGTTGATTCGAGCTGGTGGTTAAACCATGGTTGGATTGTGGTTCGACCAGGTAATTGAGCTAGTGGTTAGACCATGGTTGGACCATGATTGGATCGAGTCGTTTGGGTTGGTTCGGTTCAATAGTTACCAGAATTATTGAACCTGAATTATTGTCCCAAAGGCATGAAAGGATGTGTTGTTTTATATATATACTGATATATATAATTGAGTTAGTGGAGACATGATCATGTAGATGATTGTGACTAAAGTATAGATAATGGAAAACACAATTATGCATGATAAGATGTATGTATGATTGGTTGGCCATTTTCTATATTAACTAACATGTAAACATATGTGTTATATATGTAAGAGTGTGAAGTATGAACAGATTTGGAGAGCTCAACACACAAACACATTCACAAGAGTTGTGAGAAAAGCACTCTAGGCTCTCTTGCTCTCGGAAATTCTGCAGGTAGCACTGCGGTTCGAGAGTGCTCGAGTTAGTAATCGTGAGACGGTTGCTAGCAGTCATCAACGATTCGTGTGGATACCGTGGAGGAGTCGGATTTCTGTCCGTTCTTGCTGATTCGTATCATCATTTGAGTGAAAGATCTCAACCAAACCAGGTACGAAATTTTCGTTATTCGGTTTACCCCGTTTCACATGGATCCTGCATTAGTTCCGGGTTTTTCTGTTGCGCATATTGTTTCTTTTTCTGCATGCCCGGTTACTTACACAAAGCTCATATGTAGTTTTCTCTAGTTGTGATCTAATTGTTACACGATTTAGGACATAGCAAGCAGTGTTTACTACTTCAGCCCAAAAGTAAGTTGGCAAAGATTGTTCATTTAACATTGTCCTAGCTATTTCTTGTAGAGTTGGGTTCTTTCTTTCTACTACCCCATTTTGTTGGGGAGTTCTGGGAGCCGAGAATGTGTGCTCAATGCCATGTTCATCACAAAAATAATTAAAGACAAGGTTATCAAATTCACCACCATGGTTACTCATAATCTTGGCTAATTTATAACCTTTTTTATTTTGAAGCTTTCTTATCAAGGAAGCAAATTCATAAAGTGCATGGTCCTTTTGTGAGAGGAAGACGACCCATATGAAATAAGAGTAGTCATCAACAATAACAAAAGTGTAACACTTACCTCCAAGACTTACCACTTTAATAGGTCCAAAGAGATCAAGGTGTAGTAGTTCAAATGGTTTAGTAGTGGAGATACACTTTTTAGGCTTGAATGAGCTTTTGAATTGCTTTCCAATTTGGCATGAGTGACATAACTTCTTTTTTTCAAACTTCAATATAGGCAGTCCCCTCACAAGTTCCTTGTTTTGAAGATTTGCAATAAGCTCATGATGTACATGCCCCAATCTTCTATGCCAAAGTTCAGCTGTTTCTGTACTAACATTTTAGCACTTGTTTTCCGGATTAGTAACATCACACATATTAATGGAATACAAGTTTCCTTCCCTTTTACAGACAAGCAAAGCTTGGTTATCATCATTGTTAGTTACTCATCACTTGTTAGATTCAAAAATTACTTTGCATCCACGGTCACACAACTGACTAATGCTAAGTAAATTGAATTTTAGATTTTCAACCCACAACACATGCTCAATAGTTGGATCCTTACCGATATTACCAATACCCAATACTTTTCCTTTCGATTTGTCACGGAAGGTGACAGAACCTTTACTTCTCGGAATCAAGGAAGAGAACATGGACATATCACTCGTCATATGTCTTGAGCACCCACTATCAAGTACCCACTCATCCCAATTGACCTGTTGCAATGTCAAGTTTTAGGTACCCAGGCTTGCTTGGGTCCTTGCAAATTAGTTTTGGTACCTTTGGGTACCCATATGAATTTTATAGGATAATTCTTCTTTCTAAAAATATAATTTTTTATTTTGTATCCATGTCTTTTGCAAAAACGACATGTGACATTTTGACTAGATATAGGTTTAATGAACTTAGCTTCAAGTTCTCCATTTTTTTGAAAATGGTGTTGGACTCACATGTTGCCCAAACACGTGATGTGTAACCCCTAGACCAATTTTTTGTAAAGTATGCCTTTGTTGATTAGTATCATATCTAAGCCTTTATTACCATGATCAAACTTTTCTAACATACTTTTCAGAGATTCCACTGTCCTTTTCAAATTTGAATTTTCATGTGCAAGTTTTGTATTATCTTCTTTACATGCAATAATTTGTTGCTCAAGATCCTTATGTGACTTAGCAAGAGTTTCTTTATCCGCTTTGGCGTCTTCAAAGCCAATATTGCACAAAGTAAGATTTTTAGCAATTTCTTCATTTTTTATCATGCATTCTTTCTTTTCAGATTCTAATAGTTCTACCTTTCTTTTTAATGCTTTGTTTGCCTTAGCCATAGCTTTAAAGCTCTCGTATAACTCATTATATGCATCATGAAGTTCATCAAAGGAAAAATTAGATGAGCTAGAGTAGTTTAACTCTTTTTCTTCTTGTGCTATAAGACAAAGATTTTTCGATTCCTCTTCATCCGATTCATCATCTGAGCAGTAACTTTTGGTTCCCATTCAGAGGGAAGTGATCATAGGATTTTTGTCAGCTTCTCCTTGTTTGTAATGATTTTGCCAAGACAAGCCAAGTTGTTACACAAGATGGTGAATCTTGTGTCAAGTTCTTGTATTGTTTCATCAGGCAACATTTGAAACAGCTCAAACTCTCTCATCACGCGATTCATCTTTGACTCTTTGACTTGGTTGGTTCCTTCTTGCGTAATGCATAGAGTACTTCAAATTTCATGTGTTGTTTCGCATGATCTAACTCTTTCAAATTCGGCTTGACTGATGCCACAAAGGAGTGCATTCTTTGCTTGGGCATCTAGTTTAGCTTTCTTCATTTCATTTTCATTCTATGACTTCGTTTTCTTGGTTGGACGTGAGCAAGGAGAATTTACAACTTCCCACATCTCAAGATTCTTTCCTTTAAGAAAGGTCTTCATGCAAAACTTCCAATGATCAAAGTTGAGACCAATGAAGAAAGGTAGATTGTTGATGTTGTTTCCCTTAAATGCCATGATCTTTTCTCCTGGATATTAATCCACAGATGGAGATTCCTTGCTCCGCTACCAACTGTTGGCCCAAAAGTGGCTAAAAAGGGATAATTTCAATTCAAATTGGGGGGGGTTTGGGGGGCGGGGTGAATTCAAACTGAAGGTGAATTACCCTTGCTGATTGCTGATTACTCTTTATATATAGGCAGGAGGGATAATTTCAATTCAAATTGATCCGTTAGTTGTCCCTTTCATTCCAGCCCGTTTTGTTGTCAGAGGTGCTAGAGTGTCAACGTTCTTCTTCCCTGTTGTCCCTTTCATGCTTTGGCACGAGACCCATCAGACTGCAGCATTTTGACCATTGATGACATTGTTTAGCAAAATCCTAGGTTGGTCCTAGGAAGTTTGAACTCAGTTGCCTTTTGATTTGTTTAAGGTTTCTTTTATCACAGAATCAATCCCAAAAATGGTAGGTGCTATATTTGTTGACCAATGCCATTAGGGATTAAACAAACATGAGTGGCATGGGAGTTTGCACTTTGAAAGCGACATCTCATACTCCAAAAACCAATCCCACTCATTCATCTTCCAAGGCTTGATTGTGATGTTTGATCACGGATTAGAGGCTCTTCATGTGAGCTGCAATACACGGTTAGGCACAACACATGCTACACATAGGTTTGTCATAATCAAAACCTAGTTAGCATATAATATAATGGGACAATTATTATATTGGTTAATTGTACTTAATGGCATACTATAATAGTACGATCAATGTGGCCCATTAGTGCATGCATTATGATAATAAAATCAATTAATTAACTTTAAGTGATTTCCTAATCATCATCCGATTCACAAAACCCACTATTCTATGATCAAGATGATTTTGTTGATGGATAGCCGAGAGAGTTATTTTGAGTTTTCAAATCTTTTTCCTTCATATGCAAGAAGTTTAATTTTTGATTGATCTTGTGTTCGTACTTAGTTATGATGAATTCATACAAGTTCTAGCATTCTTTTCTTAGCATTTTTCGACACCCTATGCATTATTTTTCAAAATTTTTGACGTCAACATATATCTCCTAGAGCAAGTTTTTAGAACTTTTCAAAGCGAATTTTTCTCAAGGATGCTCAATGAAATAGATGATTTAGGCATTCTTTGTTTAAACCAACAAGCCAATAAAAATTCTACCCTTTATCATTATCCCTTGTTTAACCCTTTTGAGCCTAAATCATGGTAGTCAATTTTTCTTTCTTTGCCCACATTTACCCATCTTCAACCCTTTGAAACCTTATGGCTACTATTTTTTTTTTCATTATCCATACCCATTTTCAAATTTCTTTAAGAAATTTTTGTTATGTGTTTTTATCAACATTTTTTCTTTGACAAGTGCAATCGTACCGTATCTTTTTCACATCCAAGAAGGTCTATGTATTGAACATGTTTGCGCTTTCAATTGTTTCAAGTATGTTATGGAATGTCAAGCGCAAAAAAAAAGAACAAAAAGAGAAAAAGTTGATTTGAGAAAAAAAAATTCATGAAAATCCAAAATAAAAAAAAAAAGATAAAAATTGCGCAATCGAAGGTTCCTGAAACAAGTTGAATTTCTTTCAATGATCACATGACAGATGTTACTTCAGGACTTGTACTTTGAGAATTATTTTCAACTTCTTGATAATGCTCATTGCAAATCTTTTCTTAAATGAATTTCTGAACTTTGAATCCCTATATACCTTTACTTTGATCAACCTTTACCCAAGACCCCGTTACAACACTTTGTAAAGTTCTATGAATCTTTTTGAGAGTGTTTATTCATAATAGTGGAGTTAAGTTCTGAAATTTTCCATTGGGAATTGTTTTTCAAATTTTCATGTCGTCAATTCATTCTTACATGTATATGGGAAGTTGATCTTGTTAGTAATATGCCCAAAAGCCAATCATGGATGTTTATTTATAGTCATGTACATACACTTTAAGGTTATTCCAATAAGTATCGTTTATGAGATAAACGCTTGCACATACTTATAACCCTAGAATATTTCATATTCTTAAATGTCCCTAGTCGATTATTATTATGGATGGGTTGTAATAATAAATCAAGACTAGCG
>JAKUCV010006930.1:140866-174023 GCA_028386065.3 Turnera subulata | reverse complement strand
ATTATTACAACCCATCCGTAATAATAACCGACTAGGGACATTTAAGAATATATATATATCAAATATATATATATACTAGGGTTATAAGTATGTGCAAGCGTTTATCTCATAAACGATACTTATTGGAATAACCTTAAAGTGTATGTACATGACTATAAATAAACATCCATGATTGGCTTTTGGGCATATTACTAACAGCAGCGGAATCAAAGGCCACTTACAGAGGACCTGCACGACGGCCAGCCTCTCCCACTGACGGCACACCAAAAGGCATCGGATTGACTGCTAACACATCACTAGATTGACCAGCAGGGAATAGCGAGGTAGTAAACACCTTGGCACCGAAAGATGCCAACTCCATTGCTTTCCGTGACAAAATTGGCCAGTTGGTACCATTCGACTCTGGAGAAATCTCGGCGCTACCTGCTGATGTACCCTTTTGTCCTTCCTGTACTTCGACGTTTTTAGAGCCCGCTTTGCTAGGAGCACTGCCCTTCTTAGCAGTAGATTTCACAGTCTCCTTCCTCGCCCTCTTCTGTGGTCCTGCCTTGCGTGCTGCACTCCCCGTGACCGCCAAGGCATCCGAAACCAGAGGCACATCAATCACTGCCACATTCTCATCCTCCATAGAAGCTAAAACATCATAACGGGAACCCTCCACACAACCATCATTGGTATGGTTGCCACTCACATGATTCCTATCCATCTTAGGCGGACGACGAGGCCTGCGGGAAGCCTGCATCCAAGGGCCAAACCGACCCTCTCTATCAGATTCAACCAAACGTGGCTCGACCACCATAGTACCATCACCTGCCGTATGGCCCTGAGAAACCCCTCGATTAGCCTCCATTGGAGCGGGAGCTTCCTGATCCTGGGTATGAGCCTGTCGTGTCGGGCAGACAAGAATATTATGTGTGGCCCTTCCACAGTGAAAACAAAGCTGAGGAAGACCCTCCTAAACAATATTGTACCACTCTCCATCCACTGCTACCTTAGAACACAATGGATTAGCCAAATCAATATTTCACGCAATCTTCGCGAACTTACCCCGATCTTTGCTCTGTGTACTCCTATCAATTCTAACAATGGTACCAATTTCATTGCCCAGACGACGCAAAATTGCATTGTGATATAACCAACAGTGTAATTCCGGAATCTGTATCCATGCTACCATCGACCCGATGGAATCCATCGAAGGCTTGAAATTCGGCCTCTAGGTTTCCACCGTGAGATAATGACCGAAAATTGTCCAAGGACCATCAGTAAGGGCATGCAAATAATCCCCATGACTAGAGAATTTGACATAGTAATAATTGTTTTCCAGATCAATCACCTTCACTGGAGAGGATAACTGCCAAGTCGTTTTGAGCTTATTACAGAGCACAGTATACCCAATGCGCCTACCCCACAATTAGACAATTAGGGTTCGTTCCCACCTCTTGTGCAATTCAGTTCGAAAGCGATCCGATATATGGATCATTGGCCCCTTCTCACAATGAGTGACGGTTAAATCCCCATCCTCAATATCAAAAGAAGTGTCAAACTGCGGCACATCCATCGTGGAAGGACCCGAGGTTGAAAACAGTTTGTCTTTATACGTGAATTGCACTCCAGGATTGGGAGAGACTCCCTGGCCATCAGTATCCATGGCGTGGAACCGATCTTCAAACTTCTCTTTCCGTTTGCTGGGGTCCGGCTTAGGCGGACCCGTCGGCGGGGTACCGCTAAACCCTAGGCAAAACTTCGAGGTCATGAAAAGTTTGGAGCGTTTTTTTTTAAACAATTTTGTACCTACCTACTTTTTTTTCTAACTCTTTTTTAAAATAAAGTCAACGCTCTTTTTAACACAAGTCTAGAACATAGCAAGCACAAAAAATAGAGCTATAAATAAATCAAGTACACAACTCATAAACAAAAAAAAGGGAGAGGTATATGGAAAATCTATCTAAATTCGCTTCAAATAAGCCATAATTATCTATTAAGAAAAACTCAGAATGTGAATTATAAAGCCTTGTCCTACGGCATGCGAATCTCCCTTAAGCAATTTCACGAAAACTCATGTGTCGAGTCAAATTGCAATGAATATATTCATGTCACTGCAAAGGATGCAGCGAGTCTTTACAAACTCGTTTTTGAAATTTGAAATAGAAACCTGGTACCAAATTTTATGGAGTATCAATTTTACCTCTTCCATTCATCAGGTAGTGCATGCCATACAGGTACATTAATTGCTCATGGGTCAAAATTGGGCTGATATATGCACAATAATTGCTCTTAATTACTACATTGGATTTGGGAAATGACATATAAATTAGCTATGGAAAGAGTGGTTTTGTCATATTTGCCCAAAGTCAATGGAAAGTTCAATAGTTTTGCGCAGTGAATAATTCCGTGGGGAACGGCACCGTGTGTGTTTTTTCTTTCTTTCTGTATAAAAGTACGGTCAAAAGAAATTTTTGGTCATTGAACTCAATTTGCAATAGATTTTGGTCATTGTACCTAATTTCAATAGATTTTAGTCATTGTATTCAATAAAAATTATGAATTTTAGTTCGCGAATCAACCCAGTAAAGTGGAGCACCATGTGTCCATTTGTGAGTGGTCTACATCACCAAATGGACCCCAAAGAAAGTGTATATACCCGCTTCAAACCGCATCGATTAGAAAACGAACACGTTTGCACCCGAAATGGGTTAAACCACAAATTAAAATGAATTAAAAAATCCAACCTAAAACTCCAAAATTAGTTTTTTCAACTTTTTCTATTCCCACCTCTTTAAAAAATTTATGTTTCACCGGTGATAAGGGCAAATATGGCATTAACTTCTAACTCTTCTTTCAGTAAAAATCTCTAAATTAAAATCAGCATGCGTTTCAAAGAATGTCTGCTGATTTTGAAATAAATCTTTTTTAGGGCTGCCAAGCGACCGGTTAGCTTCTCCACTTCTTTAATAGAAGCCGAGGCTTGCATCTCTACTATTGCCTTGACTTTCTCCAGGTTAGATCTGATGCCTTCCTTGCTGACCATGTATCCTAAAAACTTTGCCTCTCTTACTGTGAAAGCACACTTTGCGAGGTTCAGCTTCATGCCATATTTTTTCAACACCTTGAACACTTCTGTTAAATCACGGATGCGTTGGTCAACAATATGACTCTTGACCAGGATGTCATCTACATAAGCTTCCATGCACCTTCCTAGTAGTGCTTCCATGCACCTTCCTTGGAGCGAAGATTAAGTTGACTAATCTCTTATATGTTGGGCCTGAGTTTCTCAATCCAAAAGGCATGACGAGAAAGCAGTAGGTAGCCTTGTCCGTGATAAAAGACGTCTTTTCTTGATCCTCTTCATGCAATGGGATCTATTGGTACCCTGAATTTGCATCTAAAGAGGTCAGGTACTCATAGCCGAATACTGAATCTACCAGTTGGTCGACGTTAGGGAGCAAGTAGTAGTCTTTGGGGCAGGCTTTATTTAAATCTGTGAAATCCACACACATCCTCCACTTTCAATTTGGTTTCTTTACCAGTACCACGTTTGAGAGCCACTCCGGGTATTGGGCTTCACTTATAACCCCAGCTTCCTGGAGCCTTTCTACTTCCTCCTGGATTGCCCGACTCCTCTCTTGAGCAAACCTTCACTTTTTCTGTATAACCGACTTTGCATCGGACCTTACATTGAGTTTGTGACAGGCCATATCAAGGGATATGTCTGGCATGTCTGTCGCTGTCCAGGAAAACTCTTTGATATTTTCGTAAGAGTTGTTGCAGCTGTGCCACCTCCTCTTCTGTTAACTGCGCTCCCTTATTTGTATAGCTGTGCTGGTCCTCCTCTTTGATAAGTATTTTTTCGATTTTTCCTCATTCTTCACTCACCTTTCTTTCCCATACATAGGACTCTTCTAGCACCAATGATTCCTGTGAGCGGCCCTTTTCCCACTGGTTCGTCTTTCTACCCAAAGCTGCTCCAGCCCAATCCAGAGTGCTGATCTTCCTGGCTAACCCCTGATTCCCCCGTACCGACGCGATCCCACTCCGAGTTGGAAATTTCAAAATTAGATAGTTGTGATGCACTGTTGCTCCAATATCAGACATGAAAGTTCTCCCCAGTATCATGTTGTATTGTGTGCCCGTTTCACATACTATGAATGTTTGTACGTCTGCCTGCCACCTTGGTTGGCTTCCCATGGTAACTCCTTCTGTCCCGCTCTGTATAGAGATACTTTGGTCTTCTCTATTTTGGTTGGCGGTATCCCTAACTAATCCAGCACCCTTGGTTCAATTGGGTTATAAGAGCTTCTAGTATCGACTAGGACTCTTGTCATTCGGTAATCTTCCACTGTTGCTTCCACGGCCATTGCATCATTATGGGGCATCTCAATGCCTTTCCATCCTCTTTAGTGAAAGTAATACCTTCCTCTTCTTCTTCCTTGAGCCCGCTTATGTGCAACAGGTTCCCATCATATTGTTTCTTTTTTCGTCTTGTACCAGAAGGACCACCCTCAATGACATAAATGGTTCCTTTGTTGCCACTCTGTGGCTGTCTGCCCTCCTTTGGAGCTTCTCGACCCTTGTCTGTATTCCGTTGCACTTCTGCCGTAAACTCCTTGAGGTGTCCCTCTCTGATGAGCCTTTCGATCTTTCTCCGTAGGTGATAGCAGCGTTCCGTATCTTAACGGAAAGCTCTATGAAATTGGCAATATGGGGCTCCACTGTCGGGCTTTGCTAGGTTCATTATGGGTCGGGGTCATTTAGTTCCCATTTTAGGATCCCTAGTCATGACATTCAAAATTTGTCCCCTAGTTGCATTTAATGGCGTGAACCTTATCGGCTCTGTCCTGCCGTCCCATCTTCTCCCCTTGAACTCCGGACCGTCAGGTTCCCTCCTTCTTTTGGTGGTATTTTCCAAAGGTGCTGGACACTTTTCTAAGCGCTTGGACCAGTATTCATCATCTTGACAGATGTATTTTTCAGCTCTAGAGATTACATGTGCCATATCCTCTGATGGCTTTCTGGCCAGGGAGTTGGTGAAATCTACTACCCGACAGCCTTGCTTAATAGCTTTCAGGACGATGCCCATATTATAGTTTTTATCCTTCACTGTTTCCTTGTTGAATCTGGTGATGTAAGCTCTTAGCATTTCCGCTACATTCTACTTTAATTGGAATAAGTACGCTGACTCTCGCTTGGGTGGTGCAGTCGCCAGGAATCTGTCCACCAGTTTTGTTGAGAAGTCTTCAAAACATGTGATGGAACCCTTCGGAAGGTTGGAGTACCAGTCTTGAGCGTTTCCTCATAGGGAGAGAGCTAGCATTCTGTTGAGGATATCATCATCAGTGGTTTGGGCTCCTACAGTTATTTTGGCATGTGCTACGTGTCTCTCTGAGTCCGTTTCCCCTTCATATAAGTCAAGTACTGGCATATTGAATTCTTTTGGGAGAAATCTGCTGGTATGTGCTGGACTGAGGGGGGTTGGGACTTTTTCTGCCTCTATTGAAGACTACCTGATGTGACCGGAGTCGCGAATCTCTAACGGCTGCATCCTTTCCCGTCCTCGTCTTGCATAGAGGCCCTATGGGGTCGGATCTGGTAGATCTTCCTCTATTTCATCCTCTTTTAATCTTGCTCCCTACTGCCTGCTTATAGGAGTTGAAGCAGGTCCATCTCTTGCTCTTTCTTCCTCTCTCATCCGTTGCTTCATGGCTTGAAAATCTGCCATCATGTGCTGTAGCCTTGCCTCGAACTCTTCCAGATCTTGGACCTGCAAATGAGATCCTCCTTCCTCCCTCATCCGGGCTTCTCGCTGCTGGTCAAGAGTTGAAAATTCAAAGAGAGACGGCATGGGATCAGGAGACTGGTCTCCTCTTGAAGTGTTGCTCCATTGGAGCTTCCGCTGAGCACTCATGCTTGCTTTCCTTGCTCGTTACCTCAAAGACGGTGCTACTAATATTACAGAGTGTAATCAATAGAGAAAATGTACGGTATTATTATTGTCCTCTCCCTTTATAGATTTGGGGGCTCTTCTATAGCCCTTCAAGTGGCGATCCAATGGCCTATTTTTGCCTTTATCCAAATGATCTAAGGGTTATAATCAAGCCCCCTTCCCTATGTCTAACTAACTCCTAGCTGAGCTGTCCATACAGCCAAGTTCCCACCCCTCCTTAGATTCATAGGCTTCAAGGCTCTTCTATTCTTCCAACCGTTTGGGTCGCGCATCCTGGGCTTCCTTGTTCTGCTTTGGGCTTTACCTATCACAAACAACCTCAGAACTAATTCGGTCTCTGCAGCATGCACACCAATATGTTTCACTCAAATTAACTGAAACGAATTGCATGTTCTGGAGGGCTCAGTTTGAGCCCTTCCTCGAGGGTCAAGGGGTGCTTGGCTATATTGATGGTAGGGGTGAGCAAAATCTTTCAAACCGACCGTACCATGCTTAACCGATCGGTATCGGTTCGAAATATTCAAATGGTCCTACCGAAATATAGGTAAATTACTGACCGATCTATGAGACGAAAAATAAGCGGGATTGTACTCATATACCGTCGGTATAACTGACCCGACCGAACCGCCATTTAATATAAAACCTCTCCTAATTTTTCCCTTAAAAATCAGATTTCTTTCTCTCTCAATCTTTTTTCTCAATCTTTTCTTCTCTCTAAGAGTCTCGACTCTTCTTCTCCGTTCTCGCTCTGCAACCACAACCACCATCAATACCCACACTCCTCCTTCTCACACCTTCTTCTTATCTTCTTCTTCTCCGGCCATCTCCTCCACCTCCAATTCCGCCGCGACAGCTGCTCCCTGTCCACCTTCAGCCTCGCCGCCATGGCGTATCCTGCCATCTCCACCTGCCGCTGCCGGAGAGAGGCCGCCCCATTGGAGGATTCAGGTGCAAGGAGAGGCGCTCCATGCGCCGGATTACGACCATCTGGGTTTCTTCCTCCACTGCCGCCGCCTTGGGTCCTGTTGCCGCCATCCACCAGAGAAGAACGAGCAGATGAAGATTGGAGTTGGGGTTGCCTCTTCTTCCTTGTTTTCTGTTGTGTGTGGAATTAATCGGTGTGCAGAAGGTAATTGGGTGTTTGTTTGTGGCTGTAATTAATGTTGCCTTGCAGCAGTGGCTTTTATGTGTGTTTTTGGTTGATATCAGGTAAGGGATGAGATCGAACATCTGTTGGATGATAATGAAGATCTGGCGGAATTGTATTTGATGAGAAAGTGGATGCAGAATCAGTAATCTGAGGCTTTATTTGGGTTTGCTCTTTCAAATAGCATTGTCCCTGCTACTCCCCATCTTCCTCGACTTAGTTTTAATTGAAGTGCAAGTCTGGTGACCGGTAGTGTGATGGATGATAATGATGTGCAGATTTAGTCCTTGGAGCAGGCCAATGAGGCTTTGGAGGCAGAGTTATCGCCCTGCAGATTCAGTCCCTCTTCCTTTGGTTTATTGGTCTTTGTTCGGTCGGTAAGTGATGGTTACCGACCGATACTGTCGGTATTTTCACGGTACGGTTGATTGGGTTGGTCGGTAAGCTAGTATCGGTATTAGGTCGGTATAGCACCCTAATCGGTAAGGGCATACCAATTGAGTTTTCGGTACGGAAAATACCGTACCGACCGATGCTCACCCCTAGTTGATGGGACTTTTTCTTGCCCTCTGTTAGTGCTTGTGGCAGACGATGGCACTACTTAAGTGAATCTAGCATATCAGTGATGGCAACAACAAGACAAGTCTATTTTGAGTGGGATCAACTCTTCTTTGTCTATTGATGTCTTCCCCATTGTCATCAATAAAAAAACATTAAAGGATGCATGGGATGAGTTGGAGTCTTCTGGAATCAGCTAACGACACCCACATCATGGCCATACATGTGGCACTTCAACAGTTTGAACAACAGGCTGAAGAAATGGTGATGCGCTACATGAATGGTGGTAAGAGGCTAGCTGATGAACTTACTTTCTCTGGTAAGCCACCTTCTCAACATCCAAAATCAAGATAAGAAACACTCAAATGGTACTATTGAGCGCTACAAAGCACGGTTGGTTACTAAGGGGTTACATTAGCGGGCGAGCATTGATTATGCCGATACTTTTAGCCCGGTTGTCAAACCGACCACTATTCGGATCATCCTTACTTATGCACTTTCTCGCCGGTGGGGGTCAAGCAATTGGATGTGCGAAATGCCTTCTTGAATGGTGAGATATCTAAGGCAGTTTGCATGAGTCAACCGCAGGGGTATGCTGATCGTAATCATCCTTCATACCTTTGCAAGTTACATAAGTCTCTTTATGGGCTTAAACAGGCCCCGAGGGCGTGGTATGCTCGCTTGTGTACTTTCCTCTCGTCTCACGGGTTTGTTGTTTCACACTCTGTTCTGTCTTTGTTGATCTACAAGCAAGTTGGCAAGGTTCTTTATTTACTCTTATACGTTAATGATATCTTGGTGACTGGTAATGACTCTAATTATGTTTCTCAGTTCATTACTTGACTTGGACTGGAATTCTCTCTTAGAGATCTAGGCAGGATCAGCTACTTTTTAGGGATTGAAGTTATAGTTGCAGTAGATGGGTTTCTACTTACCCAACAAAACTATATTAATGAATTGCTAAAGCGTACAGGTATGCTTGACGACAAAACTTTCCACACTCTGGCAGTCACTTCCTCTAAACTCACTAAGTATGGTGGCACTGTGTTGTCGGATGCAACAGAGTATCGCCATACCGTCGGGTCTCTGCAGTACTTGGCAATGATGCGCCCAGATATTAGTTTTGCAATGGGCAAGGTAAGTCGTTTTCTGCAACAGGCCACAACTGACCATTACACAGCAGTCAAACACATTCTGCATCATCTCAAGTCCACTTCTTGTCAAGGATTGCATCTTCGCCGGGTCAACTCAATGACTATGCATGTCTTCACTGATGCGGGCTAGGATGGAGATCAGGATGATAGACATTCTACAGCAGGTTACTTGGTTTATCTGGGTGGCAATCTTGTTTCATGGGCATCGTGCAAGCAGCGCACGGTGGCGCGATCCTCCACTGAGGCTGAATACAAGGCTCTAGCGGACGGCGCAGTAGAACTGTTATGGATCAATGATCATCTTGCTGAGCTAGGCATATGTTCCTCGACACCAGTTATGTGGTGTGATAGTTTGGGGGAGACGTTTTTAAGTCACAATCCTATCCAAAACAACCGTACTAAACATGTGGCCCTTGATTATCACTTTGTTCAGGTGCAGCAAAAGGAAATCTAAGTTCGTTTTGTTTCCAGTTCAAGGCAGCTAGCTGATGTTTTCATGCAACCCTGTATTTATCATCTACTTGTATATCAAGTCTATATAATACAATCACCGATACCACGTTAGGTGTGTGCTCTGCAAACCCTATTCTCTTTACTTTCTTTAGTCATCAATTCTACGGGACCAAAGTATTGAATTTCAGTACGTTACTTATTCGAAAATTATTCTTAGTTTTGTGAGAGCAAATTATATATTTTAATATTAAAGTAAAAGAAATCTTTAAAATTAAATTAAATCATAAATAATCTCAAAAATTTTCATTAGATTAACCTATTCTACTTTTTCATCATCCCATAGTAAAAAAAAAAAAAAAACGACTGCCCACCATCACCATGTATTAATTCCCCTGCCAAGGCATAAAGAAACAAGAAACGCTTTGACTCTTTTGAAATTTTCTTCATTCACTTCAATTCAACACCTCCACTCAATTAATTTTTCAGTAACTTCCTGATTCGTTCCTTACATAACAATTACAATCCTTTCGATCCTTGGCATTATTCTCTCCATATAGGAAGAAACTCTTTTCTCTCATATCAAAAAAATTCTCTCTGTGCTTGCTATACCAAAGTAAAAGCTTATAAGCTGAATGCCTAGTAGTAGCATGTCATCCTCCATTACATTTACAGTATCAATTTCTGCTCTACTAACAGTTTCTTTCATCATCTTCCCTTGTCATGGGATCTCCCGTCGTGTCGTGACCAATATCTGCTCACAGACGCAGACCCAAGAATTATGCATCGATATACTAGAAGGTGACCCATTCACAAACGCAGCTGACCTCCCTTCTCTATCACTTATCTCCCTGGGCATTTTGCAGGACCGAGCTGACGACAACTACAATATTTTCTCACAATTTTCTGCTAACACAACCGACCCGGCATTGAATAATGCCTTTGACGATTGTGTCAAGATTTACCAGGACATCCAGGACAAGGTTCGAGCCGATCACGGGTTGTCATTAAACAGACAGTTCAAGGACATTACTGACCTAGGAGAGCTGATACAACCCACCAACACCTGCCAAAATGGCATTCCTAATAGCATCCCCACGGCCGATGTTAGTCAAGACATGGTCCTCAAGATCCAAATTGCGGCGTTTGTCAATCAATACGTTTTAGATCAGTCTGCTTGATTTGCCCATGTTGAGGTTCTTGATTGATTTGCTAGTTATAGTGATTCCACCACATGAAAAAATTGAGAAATCTAATAATGGAGTATTTTTCTTGCTTAATTTTGATGAATTTAATGTTGCTTATTGATTAACTAAAACGTCTTGTGTGATCTCTACATTCTACTAAGAAAAAAACGCTACTTAGTTTGATGTGTTTAGTATTTTCTTTATTAAATAAAGCTTGGATCAGGAGAGGCCGGCCATTAGAACCAAACTAAGCTAACTCTTTCGGGCCAAACTACGCCAAACCCCTTTGATCACAATGTAGGACCAACAGAGGCCATGCTTGTGATGATTCAACAAATCCTTATGCTCACATGAAATAAGCCGAAGAGCCTTCCAAAGACCGAGCTGCACTCCAATTAAACCATCGTCACAACCTCGTTGAAGCCCACATGATATCCGAGATCCAACTATCAAAAGGGCCAACAAAGCTGGCCTCCGATGAGAATTAGATTTCTTCCTTACTTTTGCTTGGTTGTTATTGAAAATAACATTAGGCTTAAATATGTAATTTTATTGAGTATTTAGCTGTGGAATAATTATGCAAAAGATTACCAGGAAAACTATTAAATCAAGAAAAAAATCATAAGTGTTGTGAATCTGAGTATATTAAAAATTATAACAAAAAGTAAGCATAAAAATCCGGCCTATGAGGACGGTGAGCATTTGGGAATTTAGATTGAAATATGTAATTTTTGATATGGAATTCAGGATCCCAAAATTGTCAAAACCCCTATCCACACTAAATTCCGAATTCCAAATTTCCGAAGTTTAATTTGGATAATTCGGGATAGTTCTAATCATTCCTGATAACATATGGAATTTCACCCTTAGCCCAACAACAAGATCAAGTCTTAGGTCCAAGCCCATCCTAAACCACCAAGGCTAAGGTCCAGGGAGAAGCCATAAGTCCAAGCCTGCCCAAGACCTCCAAGGCTAAGGTTCGTATGACCAAGTCTAGCTTGACCACCAAGTCTTAGGTCCAAGGTAAGGAATTATGTCCAAGTCTAGTTTGGACCACCAAGGGGCTGAATTTCCCTATAAATAGACCTTTTGTACAACGTCTCAAGGTATCTTGCTCATTTATCTAAATTCTTACTCTCTCTCTTGCCTCCTCTCTCTACAAAATGCTCTCTCTGACTTAGGCATCGGAGTGTCAACCGGGGTCACAAACCCTGGACCTCCCCAGGTCCTACTCTTTGTTGGTCTTTGCAGGTCCTACAGGCAACCTTCCTAGCTCCTTCTCTCTCCAGGTCCTAGTCTTTACAAATCCTTGTAAGTCCTACAAGCACAAGGACCTTCCTAAAGGCATCATCCATATAAAGGTAAATCCAGTATTTTTACTTTGGCGCCGTCTATGGGAAACTGAACAAAAGCCTTGGCTTCTCTACCTCGGGCGTTATCGTAGATCCCATCCCAACGGGTCTAGAACCAACGGAACTCCAGACATCGGAGGACCTCCGGCCAATGAAGGTACGACAACGATATCCTTTCTGATAGACAGGAGTAGGGGTCTACCAACACAATCTTAAGACTAGCACTAGTGCAGGACCTACATCCAATACAATTTAAGATCTCACCGTAAATGGTGGAGCCGGAACTATTCTGAGTAACACTAGTATTGGACCTACATCTAGTACAATCTTTAATTCCACCAACGGTGGAATCGAAAAAATTCCAAGTACCTCTAATACTGCTAATCAGCAGAGTAATGAAATAGTAATGTGGGTAGAGCTTATGCAATTTAGGCAAGAAATACTAGCAGGTCTGCATAACTTAGGAACCTATCACCCATTAGGGGATACTGCTGAGGTAGCACATGAACAAATGAGTTGGAAAAAAAGCCCAAGCACCCTCATTCAAATGAGGAAGAGTAGGATTCTTAATCAGCTTTTGCTATCCGCCTCCCCTTCACTATAAATGTAAAGTATCCTGAGGGAGGTTAGGGTGTGTTATCGAAATTGACATGTTATTAAAGTGTCTAAAAGGCCTATCAATACAAGGACCTAGGACTTCTAGGTCCTAGGATTCCACGAGGAGGCTCCCCGATCCAAAAGACCTCAGCTCTAAGAATTCTTAGAGGAGGCATTAGCCACATCAAAATCTTATTCAACTAAGGTGATCTGTGTGATAGAATCACCTAGAGTTGAAGAGAAATAGAGATGTACAAGGTCCTTCTATAGGAAGAAAAGGGGCCATGAAGGAAATATGAGGAAATTCAATACCCAAGCGTTACACCTGTAGGTCCCTCACCCTTTTAACTAACGCTTGAGCGCAGAAGGCCCGATCTATTGGTAAGGCTAGCATCCAACACAACTGTCACGACCTTGGTTGTCTCATTGAAACGACGACCTTATAAAAATAAAAGAGACGGAGGAGCTAGAGGTCACACCACACCATGAACTTCAAAAATTTTGCTATGTAACTTTGTAAAACTCCTCTTTCTTGTGTTGGTGGCCCATGCAACTCAAGTATTTACTCTTATGGAGAAAAGATCTCATTTTGTAATGAAAGTAGCAGCATCTGAAGAGATACTGCCCTGCCGAATCAAAGTGTCTACATGAAATGAAGAGGTCATCCATCTCTCTTAGAAGGGCCCCTTAGGACCAACGTCCTTTAAAAGGAGCGGACATATTCCTTTTTTATATGGGATTCTCTTCAAACAAGCTTCACACATTAATCTCCTACTTAGTAACTCGAGCTCCGTCTGCCCTTTACCTGTCCCAAACCCAAAGCCCCCAGCGACGACAGCTAAAACTTACTCCCCTCACAAAAAAAAGGTATCCAGAAGACGAGGTAGGTAGCGATATGCTTTTCAAGGCCTGAGATTCGACTTAATGCTAATTAATTTAGAGGCATGGAGGAAGGATTCACATATTTGGAATTTTTTTGGAGGTTTGACACAAAATCTCTTAAGGTTGGTACAAAGAGAAACCCTTGAAGGCCTTCTTTGAAAGAAACCCCATCATCCAAAACTAGATAACAACGAGACCTCCTTCATAGCAAGAACTATAGAGCCACTTGATGGCACGACGGCCTTGGAGCAGCCAATAGTCGGGACTTTCTCCAGGGCGAGGACAAAGAAGTCCAGGAACTAACAAGGAAGAACACAAAAATTGACGTATTTCATCTATTTTTGACAAAGTCAGAGATTAGTAAGGTGTTATGATAGAAAGTTCAGATCTCGACCGATCGAACGTAGGAACCAAAATTTCAGGAGGGTAAACTGACTGGTCCAAAAAAAAAACTAAATTGGGATGACCCTTATCAAGGTTCTTATTTTTTGAAGCCTACGAACCAGCTGCTCACTCTCCTACACTCTAAACATGAACAGGTTGAAGAGGTTCCAACCACAATAAGCTGAGGCACTCTAAGTTGGCTTTGCAAAAGAGGTTAAAACCACAACAAGGATCTCTAATTGCAAAACTCTTAAATGCGGGAACCCTAAAGACCTCTCAACAAAGGACCTTAGAGGCCTTTGCAATGAGGAACCCTACGGTTCTCACAAATGAAGGTTCCTTGAGACCTCCCAAACGAAGGACCCTAGGAACTAAGTTTTAATAATATGTCTATGAATATCTCTCTAACAAAGTACCTCTAGAAAAGAGAGAAGTGTTCCACAAGATAATTTTTATGTAGAAAATAAATTCTCTTAAACAAGTGTGGTGATCAAAGGGAAGAAGAAGATTACAGAAGAAGAAGGTTGCAAAATTCAAGAGCAAAAGAGTTACTCCCTCATGTATGAAATATGAAGAATCTAAAAGTACTCCACACTCAAGGAATTGAAAGCACCAGAGGTTCTTTTCTTATATTTCACCAAATGGTCTTTTTTTTTTTTTTACAAATAAAGATTATCAACAATCACCTTTTTTATTGACTAAATGTGCTCCGTAGCTTTGTTTATTTTTTAAAATTTTATAAAAAATCATCTTTTTTATCTACTAAATGTCCTCCTTAGCTTTATAACTTTCGTGAGGCGGCGGTCCAACCCCTAGAAAACAGGGTCCTACCCCTCAAAAGACGAAGGTCATACCTCCTAAAAAATGGGGTCCTACCCCTAAAAAACGGAGGTCCTACCTCCTCAAGAACGGGGTCCTATCCCTAAAAAACGGAGGTTCTACCTCCTCAAAAACGGGGCCCTACCCCTAAAAAATAGGGTCCTACCCCTAAAAAACGGAGGTCCTACCTCCTCAAGGTCCTACCCCTAAAAAATGGAGGTCCTACCTCCTCAAAAATTGAGGTCCTACCTCCTATAAAATGGAGGTCCTACCTCCTCGAAAACGGAGGTCCTATCTCCTCAAAAGTGGGGTCCTACCCTTAAAAAACGTAGGTGCTACCTCCTAAAAAATGGGGTCCTACCCCTAAAAAACGGAGGTCCTATCTCCTAAAAAACGGGGTTCTACCCCTAAAAAATGGAGGTCCTACCTCCTCAAGAACGGGTCCTACCCCTCGAAAACGGAGGTCCTACCTCCTCAATACGGGGTCCTACCCCTCGAAAACGGAGGTCCTATCTCCTAAAAAACGGGGTCTACGCCTCGAAAACAGAGGTCCTACCTCCTCGAATATGGGTCTTACCCCTCTAAATCGGAGGTCCTACCTCCTCAAAAAATCGGGTCCTATCCCTCGAAAATGGAGGTCCTACCTCCGAAAAAACAGGGTCCTATCCCTAAAAAACGGGGTCCTACCCCTCGGAAACCGGGTCCTACCCCTCGAAAAAGGTGGTCCTACCTCCTTGGAAACGGAGGTCTTACATCCTCCAAAGAACCTTTAAGTCAGAGGTCCCGAAACCTCCATAAAGGGACTTGAACCGCTATCTCCAATCCGAAGTACCAAAATCTCCAAAGAAGCCTTAAGAATCTAAGGTACTAATCTTTTTCAATAGAAAATTTCTCCTTCTTAGAACCTTGTGACATGTCTTACACGAATCAAGACTTTCTCATCAAGGCATGGATCATAAGACCTTACTCTAAATTTTGCGCAACCCTCCTAAATGGGTTTGTAACAGGTATTCTTTTTAGATTACATTACTAACAAAAAGTCTCTGCAGATGAGAATTTTTTTTTTATAAGGAACTCTTCTTTGGGACTTCATACACGCCTTATAAGAAAGGGGAGAGCTAGGAAACCTTAGCAAGTGCTCTTAGATAATCCTTTAAGGGAAGATGGTTTCCCTCTTTAGGGACCTCCTAGATAACTCAAAGTGCAGCTAGATAAGCTCCCCTTTGAGTTGGGGGCTAGAGTGATGGAACATTGGTCGTCATGGACGTTGACTTGCTAGGAACATCCCACCAAAAGAGCTCCCGTCATGTCACTGAGGAACCATGAGTACTTATGAGTCAAGGAACTCCTTCCGAGATGGTCCTAACTTATTGGGAGCATTCCATTGAAAGAGGGCTATAGGTCATATCGCCTATGCAAATCACAAAAGTAAGAAGAAGAGAGGCCATGCTGCTAAATCTAGTTGAAAAAACAACAAAAAGGCAAAAAGTCTTGTTACAAGTAAAGGGTGGGGGCTTCGTACAAATCAAAATGAGACTTCCTACAGGTCCCCAAAAAGGTGTAAAAGCCAAAATGAGCTTAATATGAGCTCAACAAAATCCTCAAATGGCCTTACATAAGGACCACTAACTTGGGTAGGGGGCTTTATGGGCGTTCAATTTCAACAAAATAAAATTCAAGTCAAACTTTTGGTCACTAGGTGAGCTTGCATCAACAAGGGGGTAACCCACAAACTCAATAAAAGACTCAAATAGACTTGTTGAGATCCTGATTAAATTAGCCAAGTAAGGCGACCTAATACGTGAGGACAACTGAAGTAAAAGCATATCTTGAAGAAAATAAACTCTAAGGAATATTGTTACACAATATCCCTCAGAGTTGGGGGCTAGTGATAACATATGGAATTTCACCCTTAGCCCAACAACAAGATCAAGTCTTAGTTCCAAGCCCATCCTGGAATACCAAGGCTAAGGTCAAGGGAGAAGCCTTAAGTCCAAGCCCGCCCAAGACCTCCAAGGCTAAGGTTCGTATGACCAAGTCTAGCTTGGACCACCAAGTCTTAGGTCCAAGGTAAGGAATTATGTCCAAGTCCAGCTTGGACCACCAAGGGGCTGAATTTCCCTATAAATATACCTTTCGTAAAACATCTCAAGGTACCTTGCCCATTCATCTAAATTCTTACTCTCTCTCATCCATATAAAGGTAAATCCAGTATTTTTACAATTCTGAATTTGTCACATTTTTCCTAATCCACTTTCTAGTTTTTAGTTTCTACTTTCCAAAATTGCATAATCTGAAAATCTTTGAACTATCCACTTTCTAATTTTATCTTGGATTCGAGAATGTGGTAATTAAAGTGCCGGGAGTAGCCCGCAAATTGGGGAGAAAACAACGAGGCCCAAGTGAAATCCACACTCGTGGACTTGGACACCACAAAGTAACCCAAAACCTTAAGGCATTAGGTACATGGGTCCATTCCACTTATATTTTATTCACTTGGTCTCTTTCTATCCGATGTGGGACAATTACCCATACTTAAACACCCAACAAACTCCCCCTCAAGTGTGAGTTTCTTCCACATCGGGCTAGGCATACTCCCCATACAACGGAAACATCTTCTGCGACATCCTCAAGAGCCCGCTCCACAACACGAAGCCCGTGTACAAAGGAGCACGCGCCTGCCAATCTCTTTGGTTTTCAAGAGCCACGCCTTACAACTCCACAACTGGGCCTAAACCTGAAGTCTCGAGCTCGCTCCACGTGGGGGCAGCAACCACGGGGCAAACCATGTTGCATATCAATATCGATCATAGCCGAACCTTCGGCTCCGCTACCACTTTTGCTTTATCCATTTTGAATCTTCGGGCCACCTTTTCAATGTAGCTTTGTTGTGATAGCCATAACTTCTTTGCTGCTCTATCACGAATAATCCTTATTCCAAGAATCTGCTTTGCTGGTCCTAAATCTTTCATGGCAAAAGACTTGCTTAACTCTTGTTTTAACTTGTCAATTCGAGAAGCATTCTCACCAACAATAAGCATATCATCAACATAGAGCAACAAAGTAACAAAGTCATCATCAGAGAATTTTTTCACAAAAACACAATGATCAGAAGAGGTCTTCTTGAAATCTTGCTCTTTCATAACAGAATCAAATTTTTTGTACCATTGCTTGGGAGCTTGCTTCAAGCGATATGAACTCTTCCTCAACCTGCAAACAAAATTCTCTTTACTTTTGACTTTGAATCCTTCTAGTTGCTCCATGTATAATTCTTCTTACAAATCACCATGAAGAAAAGCTATCTTTACATCCATTTATTCAACCTCAAGATCAAGACATGCTACCAATCCCAAAATAACTTTAATAGAGGACATCTTTACAACTGGAGAGAAAATTTCTTCAAAGTCTATACCTTTCTTTTGGCTAAAGCCCTTCACAACTAACCTGGCTTTGTATCGTGGAGTAGTAATGCCACTTTCGTGCTTTACTCTAAAAACCCACCGATTCTTCAAAGCCTATACCTTTCTTTTGGCTAAAGCCCTTCACAACTAACCCGGCTTTGTATCGTGGAGTAGTAATGCCACTTTCGTGCTTTACTCTAAAAACCCACCGATTCTTCAAAGCTCTTTTATTTGTAGATAACTTAACCAAATCAAAGGTATGATTGTCATGTAAGGATTTCATCTCATCCTTCATAGCTTCAAGCCATTCCTTCTTCTGTTCACTCTCTATGGGTTCTTTGAACATTCAGGTTCTCCCCCATCAGTCACAAGCACATATTGACTTGGTGGATACTGCGAAGAAAGCTTTTTCACTCTACTAGAAGTCCTGCGAGAAGTTTTTGCAACTTCCTCAACTGTTGCATCTGTCTGTACTGGCAGCTGCTCATCGTCAACATCATCTACTATATCGTCAAACAAATGTGCACCATGCTGATCATCCACTGTATCGTCAAACACATGTGCACCCTGCTGATCATCCAGAACTTGATCGTCAAACTGAAAGTTATCCTGGATATCACCATGCTGAAAATCATGTTCTACTACATCAGGTGTCTAAGTCAAAGGAACTGGCTTGAGATCAACCAAACTCTCTTGGTTTTCAGAAACTAAATTTTTTGTTTTTCCAATATCTACAATAGTCTGGTCTTCAAAGAGTACCATATCGCAGCTTCTAACCAACTTCTTTTCAACCGGATCATACAACCGGTAGCCAAATTCATCCTGACCATATTCGATGAAGATACACTGTCTAGTCTTGACATCCAGTTTCGACCTTTCATCCTTAGGAACATGCACAAAGGCTTTGCATCCAAAAACTTTCAAATGATCATAAGAGATATCCTTACCTAACCATACTCTGTCAGGTACATCACCATCCAATGCGGCAGCAGGAGATAAATTGACAACATATGCCACTGTGTTGAGTGCTTCAGCCCAAAAGGATCTTGGCAATTTTTCCTCTACAAGCAAACATCTGACTCTCTCAATAAATTTCCTGTTCATCCTTTCAGCTAGACCATTCAACTGAGGAGTCTTTGGAGGAGTTTTCTTTGTCTAATACCTTGCTCTCTGCAATAACTGTCAAATGGACCGCAGAACTCTCCACCATTGTCAATACGAATGCATTTGATCTTCTTGCTTGTTTGTCTTTCAACCAAGACCTAAAAATCTCTGAATTTATCAAATACCTGATCTTTGGTCTTCAAGGTATAAACCCAGAGCTTCCTTGAATGGTCATCAATAAAAGTCACAAAATAAAGTGCACCACCATGTGACTTGACCTTCAAAGGACCACACACATCAGAATGTATCAACCCCAGCAAATCTGGCTTCCTAGAAGGAGGATGACTTTTGAAAGAAACTTTTTCTGCTTTCCAGCCAAGCAATGAACACACCTATTCAATCTCACTGCTTTTACTCCCGAAAGCAAATTCTTCTTGGCCAAAAAAATTCATCCCCTTTTCACTCATATGACTGAGTCTCTTATGCCATAACTCTGAAGTGCTATCACTTTCAACCAAGTTCACAGAACCATGAGTAATAGAACCTTGCATTAGGTATAAATTAGAAGAATTTTTACCTCCGGCCATAACTAAAGAACCTTTGGTGAGCTTCCACTGTCCATCACCAAAGAAATTGCAGTAGCCATCATCATCATGTCTTCCTGTAGAAATCAAATTCAAACAAACATCAGGTGCATGTTTGACATTATTAAGAACAAACCTTGTACCATTACTGGACTGCAGATAAACTGTTCCAATGCCAACCACTCTAGTCTGATTTCCATTACCCATCTTCAATACACCAAAATCACCAGATGTATAAGATGCTAAGAACTCCTTCCTTGGAGTGACATGAAATGCAGCACTAGAATCCACCACCCAACTAGTCTCATCACATGCAAAATTGATGATATTCTCATCAAGAGTGATGAGAAGATCAGAAGCTACAGCAACAGAATTTCCATTCCCATTATCTTTATCTTCCTTCCCTTTCTTCTTCATCTCTTTTCTCAGCTTGTAACAATATTTCTGGGTGTGCCCTACGCGACCAAAAAAATCGCATTCAAAGGTCTTGTTCTTATTTCTTGATTTGCTTCTGCTTTTGCTTAAACCTTTGTGATCACCTTTAAACTTTTATGTGCCCCTCCCTTGAACAACAAGAATATCAGATTGTGATGATGAAGATGAACCCTGAGATCTTCTTCTCGATTCTTCATTCAAAACACCACTTTTAACATACTCCATTGTCACAGCACCATTAGGAGCAGAATTGGCTAAAGAAATACGAAGAGTCTCCCAAGAATCTGGCAAAGTGTTCAACAACCAAATCCCTGTATCTCTTCGTCAAACTTAACTCCCATTCCAGTTAACTGATCGAGGATACCCTGAAAATCATTTACACGATCTAAAATAGAGCCACCTTCCTTGTATCTCAAATTCATCAACTGCTTCAACAAGAATAGCTTGTTGTTGCCTGTCTTTGAAGCATACAGTGTCTCCAGCTTATCCCACAAACTACTGGCATGTGTCTCATTAACAATGTGATTCAAAACATTGTCTTCTACCCATTGCCGAATATAGCTGCAAACCTGTTGGTGCTCAAACTCCCAATCCTCGTCAGACATAGGAACAGGTTTCTTAGAACCAAACACTGGCAGATGCATCTTCTTCACAAACAAAAAATCTCTCATCTTACCTTTCCACTTGTGGTAATTAGCTCCATTCAAACATACCATCTTGCTAATATTAGCCTCCATATTTAGTTCAGTTATACAACTGACAACCAAAGCTCCGCTACTAGATGTGGTAATTAAAGCGCCGGGAGTAGCCTGCAAATTGGGGAGAAAACAAGCGAGGCCCAAGTGAGATCCACACTCGTGGGCTTGGACACCACAAAGTAAACCAAAACCTTAAGGCATTAGGTACATGGGTCCATTCCACTTATATTTTACTTACTTGGTCTTTTTCTATCCGATGTGAGACAATTACTCATACTTGAATACCCAACAGAGAGCCAGGATTTATGGATTATTCGGATTCGATGACTCACACCTATGTGTGAGTCCAGTTTTGTGAGACAACCCAGCTGGGTAGTTGGGTTTGTCGGTTCCAGTAGTCTCACGAACAATCCAAACAAGAAGAATTTGGATATATTGTAAAGTGCAATTGTCTTGTAACTAACTATGAGATTTGATGTCGATAAGGTGTAGATTGCCAGCCTCTTTGTTTCAGGCAAACTTTAGATTTCCACCGAAGTCGGCCACTGAAGTTTTCCTTCTCTTTGTGGATCATAAAGTTTAGATATGAGAGAATTAAAGGCACTATTTGGCAGTTCTCCAAAGAGAAAAAAATAGAGAAGATGGTAAGATCATCAATATTCAAGCTCTTATTGTGCAGAACCAGCACTATAGTATATAATTTTTTTTGCCAATGATCCACATAACCTCAGATTAAAATATGTAATGTTGAGGTTACAGAACCAATAATAGATAGGAGAGGAATTATCCTAAACATAGACTAGAAATAGAGTAGACCAAACAACCTGAATAAAGTACATACAACAATATTACAGAAAACCTGGTTTAATATCACCAGTAGCAGAGGAGCAACATAAAGGCATTGGAGCGGAGGGCATGCCGATAGGGCTTGTGAACAAAGCATTCCAAAGTGCCATTGAAGACTAAAAACAGTCAAAGGGGTAGTATGGCCTTTACAAACCGTAAAGATGTCCACCCAAGAACCAAAGTTCCCTCTACCCTCCGAAGAGTACGGTAGTTTGCACAAGTCATAACCCTTGTTCATATCCCTGTCAACATACTCCAAGGCGGATGCCAGACCAAAAGGACAAGATAAAAGCACAATTATTGCCAGCGACCCGAGATAGCCACCTGAGACTTTAGCACTGGAAAACCAAACTCGGGTCGATACAAAAGCTGATATGAGCTCAGCTGTGGCTAAAACATGCCAATCCTCATATAGTTATAAGGGGGGCTGAGAATTGCATACCGGTAAACCAAAATAGGCCCTGCAGTTTGATTAGACACCCAAACTATATGCCTAACAAAATTCTTCACTTGATAGGATAGCCAGCCGGGGGCTCCCGAGGATCTCCAAACGGTATGGGTACCACCACGCCCATGCCATCATTATATGTTTCACCATTCTCATGTGCTTTGACCCACTCCTCCGCAGATGTTCGACATTCGACCGGAGTGGCTCGGCAAGCCATTTCCAAGAAGGTTTAGCAGCGGAATTCTACACCGGAGTATTGGTGTCAAGTTCCTCTACAATTTGAGCTACCATTTGTACCACCTCATTGTGATGTTTCCAAGCCGCTTCAGTAATGGGTGAGAGGAAGGGTCCAACCCAGCCTTCCTCTTACGTTGAGTGTACATAGGAGTACGGATATCGGTGTCCTCATGGGGAGGCACCCTATCACCGGTAGTATCCGCTGCATCTAGAGGCGCTTGTTGTGTTGTCCTTGCGAATGATTTCTGTCCAGAATAATGTTTACCATAGACCTCTCTTGCCCGCATCCATGGACCATAACTGTCATCCTCAGGCAATTCCTTCCCTTCATTAGGACGTTTTTTTTTTGCACTTGTAGGTAGGGTGCAGAATTACACCACTTCTACAGCAGAACTCGCTCAACTGCTCATATTTAAATTTTAGCCAGATTTCCTTGCCCTCGGTATCGAGAACATGAACACCAGGTCAGAGAGGCTGATTAACAACAAATTCAATTCTAGCCCTAACGAAACCCTGCCCTAAAACATTCTCCAGGGAGTGCTCATAATGAAGAAAAACTGGGAAAGCATTACCCAACCTAACTATATTGGATCTAGTTAATAGATTAGAGGGCATATCATGTATTTGGACCCAAAAGTGAGAGAGACGGAAGGGTACCTGGCTTAAGCTTAAGTTCTCCGTCCAAGGTTTGAGACAAAAGTGCAAATTAGGGACCAACCAAGGCGAGCCTTTGAGAACGTGCCGACAGTCTTCTTCATGCTCAAAGCCAAGCAGAAAGAGGTTGTTGGGTATCGGGATTACCCGAAATTTGCCTTTGATATACCAAATCTCGTTCATCTGAGAGTAGTTCTGGCTAGGGGTAAGCCTCCTTTCAGCAAAGACTCTTCCAATCGCGTATGTCGCGACTATAGCCCCCAAACTCGTCTCCTCCGGTAAATCGGGCTGCTCATGGCTTGCCCCAAGATCAATGACCTACCGTGAAGATGTGGTCATACTCGCGGGTGTTAACCCAGTACCAATTCTGTAAACTATCCTCGGTGAGGAGGAGACTAAGACAACGCTTGTGACAGAAATCGGAGTCAAACAGAGTAGAAGAAGGGCAAAGGAATGGTTAGGAAGGGTATAAAGAACTATAAAAGACGCGGACAAGACACAGAGGGAGTTATCAGATCGGGAGTGGCGGAGGGGAAGAGAAAATCTAATTCCATTTTGAGAGGATTTCGCGCGTTGTACGCGCTCTAAACAAGGAGTTGTCCTAAACAAGGAGTTGTCCTAACAACTCGTCTCCTCTGCATATTTGCTTCTTCGTTATAAGTAGATCTGATACGCATTGATTCTACTCCAAAAATAAAATGCACTATAGTATATAATAAATTCACAATGCACAACAAGATTATATAAACACAGAATTTTTTATATATAGTGCTTAAAATTTAGCAAGTTGCATGCTAGGTAGCCAGCCCACAATATATTAACTTTAATTCCCAGCTGGCTAGGCATATAGAAAGCTATGATGTTTTTCTTCTTTTGTATTTTTTATTTGCTCCAAACAAATCCAATCAATTAATTTTGCAATACCATGATTCTTTCTGCTCACAAACACAAAACCAAGAAGAATGCATCAGTTCACTACAAACTGACCCACGTACAACCTCAGCTGACCCTGCTACTCTGTCACTCATTTCTCTAGAGATTTTGCAGCGACAAGCAGACCAAAACTACAAGATTTTCTCTCAGCTCTCCTCCAACTCGACCGACCGGGCTTTGAAGAATTCTTTCGGCAAGTGCGTTAAGATTTACACGGATATTCGGGCCAAGGTCCAAGCTGATCATAGGTTGTCATTAAACAGACAATTCAAGAACATCACTGACTTGGGTAGGCTGATACAACCCACTTACAACTGTGAAAATGGCCTTCCTAGGACCTCCCCGACCGCAGGCATTAGCGAAGAGATGCTCCTGAAGATCCAAGCTGCGGTCTTTGTCAATCAATATGTTTGGGATCGGTCTGTTTAATTTGTCCTCATTGAGATCCTTGTATGGTTTCACACTTCAAATAAAATGTGATATGTCCTTCTGCTTAGTATTGTTACACTTTGTGTTATGAAAGTTCATTTAATTTGATTCTTCCATTTTGGCTTGTTACTTTTCATTTCTGCTTCTTTTTCATATCCTTTGAGTCATACTATAAGCTATATCTCAATAAATTTGATCCGATCCATTCACCAATTTCGGGGTGATGAATACGTAGGTCATTGCAAGTTTGTGGTATATCTTTATAACATGATCTACGTAACTTAAATAGTTTATGGCAAGTTGTTGATTATTTTAGTTCGATCTATTCACCGCTTGTTTTTATATGCTCACCACAAGTTTTTTTTTTTATTCACCACTTGTTTGTTGATGAATACATAGTTTATTGCTAGTTGTAGATAATTTTATCATGAATAACAATCTGACATTCATATGCTCACGAATTAAAAAATCACACTGCAGGCATTATAATAAATCCAGATTTACTTTCTTTGACAAATGGTCGTCTAAAGTTGTTCATTAAAAAAACTCGTACTATTATTTAAACTAAAGTAGTAGATCGATAGTGTCTGATTCTTTCAAGATACAGTAACGTCTGAATTAATGTACCTTAGGTGATGGTTGGATAGGTTGGTGTAGGAATTGGATTGTTCGGTCTGCTACTATATCAAATGGCTAACTCAACCAAATTAAAATGTAATATAATGGGATGCAGTCCCATGAACAGTTTCATCCTCTAGCAACCTTCAAGTTACAGGACACCACTTGCTTAATTTGTCTGCAACACAGTGTGAAAGCAAAGATCATCCCTGCAATTGTAATCATCAGGTTATGGCTTGTTTGGTTTAAAGTGTACATCACCAGTACACGTTGATGGTGCATATATACAACCTTTTTTTTTGGCTGCTTGCTTTACCTTTGCGTAGGACCATTTTTGGATGAGATCATGACGGCATTAGTCCCAAGTTGTCATGTGAAAATGTTGAAAGTATGGAAGGCTGGCTTTCCTATAAGATAAGATTATCTTTATAAGTTGTCATTTCTGTGCTAAATGTGGACCATAATGTATAACGGCGGTATGTCGTTTAGCTTATTTTGGTATACCTTTTTTTGTCGAAAAAAAAAAAGGCATCAGTAGTGTCATCATTGCCCCGTCGGTCCAGGCCCCGATCAATACCGGTTACATCTTGGCGTTAGACCCTCCTCATAGGAGAGACCGCCTAACCGGGGCACTAGTGGACACCCTCACCTGCTACGCGTCATAATATCGGGGAATCACCGGGCTCAACGGCCAGCACCCCACCGTGTGGAAGGCCATATTCGGCCGCATCACACTATGGGGCTGGACTGGAAGCGCCGGGACTCGAACCCGAGTCTTAGTGTCTTTTAGTTTTGCTTGTTAGAATTTGGTCAATGATCATGTGAATCGCTACAATGGTGATTTCTTTTTTAAAAAATTATAATCTTATTTATGTATGTTATCGACTTTGCATTCCTCAGGAAAGATTGTTTTTTAGGAATTCCAAATTCTTACAGTTGATTAATACACACTAAAAGTCATTTTGTGACTAATTAAATGTATGTTTTCGTTGTAGGAGATAGTTTATCAGGAGTTATTCAATCCGAGCACTAACGGAAGGAAATTTCCTATTAATTAATGATAGATGGATATTCTTTTATACATGCATTTTCTTAATGGACTCCACGCAAGCAGAAATTAATATATATGTTTTAAAAGAATAAAACATATTGGAAAAAAAAAGAAAGCTAAATTTCTTTTTTAAAAAAGAGAAAATCATTTCACTTTACCTTTTTCGTTTTTTTTTAAAAGTGAGACGACATCAGAATTTGATGATTATCCTCAAGAGAAATGAAAATGCAAAAATGAGTGAGGAGGAGCTAAATTCTAGATGCGGCAAATTTATTCAAAGGTTTAGTATGCAATGCGGCAAAGAAGTACAAGAAGCTGTTGTTGCCATTGTCTTATAACCACCATAAGACAATGGCCACATAGAGCTACTACTGCAACCAAGATAATGGAGTAAACAGTAACTAACCTAGGCTTAGGACTTTGACTGGAATAAGGTGCTCTATTACCCGAACCTCTTTACTAGCTCGCACCTAGTGAAATTGCTCAGGTGACAAGGATGTTGCACACCCGGGCCGAGTAACTGGGAGCTGAATGCCATGCTCACCAGACCATTCACTCCGATCGTGGTTGCAAAAACTTTCAGACAAATGCACCCAACCAAAGTTCGGGGCTCTGACACTATTCCTGTTCTTTTTTATCAATATTATTGCCATAATATAGGTAGTGATGGTATCTACCTTATTTATAATGTCTTGAACAATGAGATTCCACATTAATACACAGATACTCCCCACATTATCATGTTTCCCAAGATCACCGGAAGCATTGCACATTAATCAGGTCCCGATCAAGGTGCATTTGTACCAGGAAGATTAATCTTAGATAATGCCTTGGTAGATATAGAGACTTTCAATTTTATGAAGGAGAAAACAAAGGGGAAAGGGGATATACGTGGCCTTAAAATTGAATATGAATAAAGCTGACTGGGACTTTCTAAAACACATTCTATGCTCTGTCTAGGCTTTAACTCTAATTGGGTTGCTTTGATCATGTGTTGTGCTATATATCATTGTTTCGGTTGCTTTTAGAATTAATATGCTTCTCCCACAGATTTCTTTTCCCCGGTCTCCATCAAGGACACCCATTATCTCCTTGTTCTTGATTTCTGCTGGAAGTCTCCCTAATCTGATCTCCATTAGTGAACGAAAGTGAGATATTCAAGGAGTAGCAATGTCAAGGAGAGCCCACTCAGTATCTCACCTATTGTTTTTTTTTTTTGGTATGAATTTGCATGAGCGAAAAAAAATTAGCTTCAATAAATCAAACCAAAATGTACCAAGAGGAGTCAGGAATCTTGTTAGAATAGAGATTTGGAGTAAATTTTCAGTAAATTTACCGAATAACAGAAAAGAAAAAGATGGGAAGGGAATTGAAGTAAACTGCACCAGAAATGAAACAAAAGTTGGGAATTTTCATGCTACCAAATTAACATGATTTGATATACGCATGCACCAGAAAGAGCAAATGGAACAGAAAAAAAGGATTGAAGAACCAATTATCGGAAAGGGATCAATCGGGTTCATAATTTTTAGTGGTAAAGTAAAACACCAGATAGCATCAAAAAAGAGTAAAGCACCAGAATTCATATATGGGGAGAAAGTAAAGGCCACTAGATACACAGAAAACGTTTGTTGGGAGGCAAAGTAAGGCATCGGCTTTAATTATGGATGGGACAAAGCAATGCCATTATTCCCTCCATTTCACATGGGGAGGAAGTACTATATATACAAAGATGGAACCACAGTTTGTTTCACAACCAAATTAACACCTGCAAATTCTACGAGAGGCCACTAACAAACAAACCAGATTAATATCTGCAAATTCTACGAGAGGCCACTAACAAACAAACCAGATTAATATCTGCAAATTCTACGAGAGGCCACTAACTTCTGTTCTATATTTCTTTGGCTCTCTATCGGGTGGAAGAGTAATTTAAAGCAAAAGATATGGCTGAAATCATTCTTACATTTGCACTGGAGGAGACACTGAAGAAGGTGGGTTCGCTTGCTGTTGAAGGTATCCGACTTCCGTGGGGATTCAAGGGGCAGTTCCAGAAACTCAAGCAATCTTTAGACACCATTCGAGCTGTGTTGTACGATGCAGAAGAGAGACAAGCCAGAGAAGCATCTGTGAAGTTTTGGCTGCAAAAGCTTTGAGAGGTAGCATATGAGGCTGAGGATATGTTGGATGAGTTTGGCTACGAGGTTCTTCTGCAAAAGGTGGAGACAACTCCAACTGAGAAGGTACGCTACTTCTTTTCTGCCTCCTCCAACCCCTTTGCTTTTCGCCTGGGAATGTGTTAGTGATAAGAGTTAGTATTGTAATATAGCACGTTCTGACCTGCATGCATCTAGATAGATTTGATAGCTAAGGATAGTTTTCCGATAGCTATGCTACTAAGAGATGTGGTTGTTATCTATACACCTGTAACATGTATCTCCAAAGGTGTTGGAGACCTAATGTAACTTTTCTACTGAGGCTATAATAACATCACAGGGGACATCAGTTTGATGTACTCGATTCACATCAATCCTAGTGTGTTTCTATATGGTAGCGGAGCGCTAAAGCTTCAAAGGCAGTAGATCCTAAACATGTCGAGTCTGTTATTTCACAAACCTCGAGTTCTTCCACCTCAGGTTCAGGTGTGATTGCACAATCAAAAGCCTTAGATCCTGCAACTCATCCCTTGTCTCAAGCCCACCACCATATCTCCATAAAGCTTACTGAAATCAATTATGTGTATTGGAGAGCACAGATGGAACCATTCTTGGTTGGTCAAGGAGTCATGGGGTACATTGATGGCTCTTATCCCTGTCCCACCAAGACAATTCTGCCCATCAATGAAGGCGATTTACCTGAGACTAATCCCAACTATGTTCGTTGGGTTCAACAAGATAATCTCATCCTTAGTGCTATACTCTCTTCAGTGACAGTGGAAGTCTTTTCCAATGTTGTGAACAAGAAAACATCTCGTGATGCTTGGCTTGCTTTGGAGGAATCTCTTGCCTCACCTAACAACACAAGGGTTATGGCCATTCATATGGCTCTTCAACGGCTTGCGCAACAATCTGATGAGCCTGTTCTTCGGTTTCTTAACTGAGCTAAGCAGCTGGCTGATGAAATGGCTGCTTCTGGTAAACCTTTATCAATTACTGACTTCAATGTTTATGTGTTCAGGGGAGTGAAGATAGAGTACAAGCCTGTTGTTTCCTCTCTTTAAACTCGTGTCGAGACGGTCACTTTCTCTAAGTTGCAGAGTTTCCTAATGAGCCATAAGTTCATCTATGATGATCCTCTCAAGGCACTCAATATTGATTCACCAGCCCAAGCCCCTATTCAACTCCTGTTCCTTATATATCTCCTGTGGTGCAGACGGTCCAACGTTCCGAACCCACTCCTGGTCGCGGCCGTGGAGGTTATCGGGGTCGTGGCCGTGGAGGGCGTGGGTCTGGCCGTGGTTCATTCTTTGGTCGAGGACAGTCCTCTCGCCCCAATTGGAATTCTGATGCAGGGAGACTAAAGTGTCAATTCTGTGGTCGTTTTGGGCATGGTGCATGGCAGTGCTACCAGCGTGCGCCTATACCACAACCTTGTGCACACACGGCTCAAACTATGGTTCCATCCTCTCCTCTTGGCTCTGTTCCATCTACATGGTTTCCGGACATTGGTGCATCACATCATGTGACGTCCGACTATAATCAATTCTATCAGTATGAGGATTATAATGGAGGAGATTCCTTACAGGTTGGTAATAGAGCGCATCTCCCCATCTCTGGTATTGGCTCTCAATTCTTGCATACATCTTTTAAACCTTTACATCTCCAAAATATTTTACATGTACCTTTTATTACTAAATCACTCCTTTCAGTCAAAAAATTTACTCGAGATAACGGTGTCTATTTTGAGTTTCATCCAACATATTTCTGTGTTAAGGACCAGGGAACCAAGACCACCATTCTCACTGGTCCGAGCATTAATGGCTTGTACCAGTTTCCTTCATTTCCAATAAAACAGAGACCAGAAGCTTTCCTTGCTGTTCGGGTTGAATCTCTTGTCTGGCACCGTCGTTTGGGGCATACTCATGACCGAGTTCAGAAGCAGATTTTGGCGAGCCAGGATCTTCCTGTTCTTCCTAGTTCGAGTCGTCAGTCTTTGTCCATTATCCCTTAGGCTAATTGTCCAAGTCACATCTTTCTATTTCAAATAAATACTGATGCTTGGGGGCCCTCTCCAACTCCTAGTTGTGATGGTCATTTATATTATTTTCTTTTCTTAGATGATTTCAGTAAGCATCTTTAGTATTTTCCAATTCAACACAAGTCTGAAGTATTTCATATTTTTCCACTTTTTCAAAAATCGGTTGAACGACAATTTGATACAAAGATTAATGCCGTACAAAGCGACTAGGGTGGTGAGTATCGAAAATTACACAAATATTTTGCAAATAATGGGATCCACCATCGAATAATGTGTCCTCATACTCATGAACGACAGGGAGCCATAAAACGTAGGCATCGTCATATAGTGGAAACCGGGTTAACCACTGCTAACATTCCAAAGAAATTTTGGCACTTTGCTTTTGAAACGGCAGTGTTTTTAATTAATCGTATGCCCTCTCCTATCACGAGAAATATCTCTCCTTTTCAGCTACTTTTTCGACAGGTTCCTGAATACACGTTTCTTCGAGTATTTGGGTGTTTATGCTTTCCTTTCCTATACCCATACAATAAGCACAAGGTAGATTTTCACTCAACTTCTTGTGTCTTCCTAGGTTATAGCCCACATCACCTAGGGTATCACTGTTATGATCCTAAAAATCGGCGGTTCTATATCTCACGTCATGTCAAATTCGTAGAACATGTTTTTCCATTCTCTAATGAACAGGAATGATCATCGCCAGCTCCAATCTTTGCTGATACCCGGACGACAGTGCCTCTCACAATATTCTTTCCTGCTCTACAGCAAGGACAACACTCTACTCCTTCTTCTACACAGACACCATCTTCTACTCGGACACCGATATCGTCCCCCACTCAGGCACTAGATACAACTCCAAATACTTCCTCCTCTGCATCTTCTTCTACTTCTTCTTCCCCGCCTTTATCCACTACCTCATCACCTGTCATCACTCCTATCGCGAGCCCTACCTCAAGTCCACCACCGGCCAAACAACTCCCTATGCACCTGCGCCAACATCGTAAACCACCAACCCATACTCTCCCACTACAAACGCAGCTGTTATCTCTTCCACACCTGAAACCGAGCCCACTTGTTTTACTAGTGCAGATAAATGCAAGGAATGGCGCCAAGCCATGATTGAGGAGATGAATGTTTTGGTTGCAAACCAAACATGGGATCTTGTCCCTTTTTACACTGGTATGAATTTAATTAGGTGCAAGTGGGTATATAGATTCAAAAGGAAATCTGATGGAAGCATAGAACGCTATAAAGTGAGACTAGTCGCCAATGGGTTTCATCAACGGGCTGGAATAGATTATTGTGAAACGTTCAGCCCTATTGTCAAGCCCACTACAATCCGGTTTGTTCTCTGTGTGGCCCTCTCTCACAACTGGACAACGAAGCAGCTTGATATGCGCAATGCATTTTTGCATGGAAAATTGAAGGAACCAGTATATATGATGCAACCGTAGGGCTTCATTGACTCGTCCAAGCCGAACCATGTCTGTTTGTTGCGCTGATCTCTATATGGTCTGAAACAGGCCCCGAGAGCGTGGTACTCACGCTTAACTGAGTTTCTGGTTACTGATGGCTTCCAGGTGTCACACTCGGATCCCTCTCTTCTCATTTATAATCACTCTGGTATCCAGGTCTTCTTCCTTATTTATGTGGATGATATTATTGTTACTGGAAGTGATACTGTTTTTGAAGAAAATTTATTGCTTCAGCTGGGACGCACTTTCTCACTCAGGGATCTTGGCACACCAGCTTATTTTCTGGGGTTGAGGTCAGCCCCATTCCAACCGGTGTACTACTCACCCAGAAGAAATATATCCGGGATCTCTTAGTGAAAGCAGGAATGGAAAATTGCAAACCCGTGCTCACTCCTGCATCTACTTCGGTTATCTTGCGTCAGCATGAAGGGGAACCACTATCTGATCCAATCTCTTATCGCCAATTGGTTGGTTCCCTCCAATATTTAGCTATTAATAGGCCAGACATTGCCTTTTCTGTAAGTAAAGTAAGTCAGTTCATGTCAGCTCCAACTCAAACTCATCTCGTTGCAGTAAAGCGCATACTGCTTTATTTGAAGGCCACTGCAGTTTATGGACTCGAACTAAACCGAACAAGCAGCACTAATATACAGGTATACGCTGATACGGACTGGGCCGACAGTCCGAATGACAGAAAATCGACAGGGGGTTTCATGGTCTTCTTTGGTGGCAATCTTATTGCCTGGGCGTCACGTAAACAGAGAACCGTGGCCCGGTCCTCCACGGAAGCAGAGTACAAGTCAATGGCGGATGGAGCAGCTGAATTGATGTGGGTAAAGAATCTATTAGTAGAGTTGGGAATCCCCATTCCAAGACCAACATTGTTGTGTGATAATTTGGGAGCACCCTTTCTTAGTCATAATCAAGTTTTAAAAGCACGAACCAAACACCTTGAGATAGACTTTCACTTTGTTTGGGAGCAAGTCACAGAGGGAAAACTGCAGGTCAAATTCATTGGAAGTGAAGACCAGCTGGCCGATATTCTAATCAAGGCTCTTGCAACAACTCGTTTTCAACAATTAAGAAACAAACTCAACCTTTGTTCTTCCCCGGCTGAGTTTGCGCGGGGGGGGGGGGGGGGGGGGGGGGGGGGGGGGGGGGGGGGGGGGGGGGGTTAGTGATAAGAGTTAGTATTGTAATATAACACGTTCTGACCTGCATGCATCTAGATAGATTTGATAGCTAAGGATAGTTTTCCGATAGCTATGCTACTAAGAGATGTGGTTGTTATCTATACACCTGTAACATGTATCTCCAAAGGTGTTGGAGACCTAATGTAACTTTACTACTGAGGCTATAACAACATCACAGGGGACATCAGTTTGATGTACTCGATTCACATCAATCCTAGTGTGTTTCTATAGAATGAAAATTAAGAAGATCAACAATGAGTTGGCCGAGATTAAAAATGAGGTTGCTGGCCCTGGTCTAATTAGTGTTGGTATTGTTGGAATAGTGTTGCAATTTTTTGAATCCCACATCGTGGAGTTTGAGCTTGGGGGGGGGGGGGGGGGGG